>CM060965.1:6011265-6101265 GCA_030765045.1 Tenodera sinensis | reverse complement strand
ATATAAATTGTGTGCTTTGATGAGAACTGCATTTTTGGTGCAATAAGATTTTGTCTATCTCTGACAGTTTACCACTTATATACAATTATTTCAATATAAAATGGGTTAAATTGATCATTTAAGTTATACATTTTATTTTTCACACAAATATCTTAAATGTATGGTATTTTATGCAAAAGTATGCTGTTATTGAGAAAATTAAAAATAATAACAAAATCTCTGTGTGAATGATGGTTTGGGATCGCCATACTTCCTCAAAAATGTTGAAGTGACATCATTGGGAGATGGCCAACTTGAATAGAAGTGTGGTATGTTTTGGGCAAGGGGTGGGGGTGGGTGGGCGGGGGGTGTTCAGTGAGCCTCTACTTTACCCTGGAACTCAGTTGATTCTCCTCTTGTGCTGGGGGCTGCAAGTCATTGCTCCTTCTCCACCTGAAACAACAAAACAACAAATGTGTATGCAATTTATTTCATCCATTTTGTTGTCACTAAAGATAATGAAATTCCTTACAGATCAGACATTACTGATGCAGGGATGCTTATTTTTAGCATTTTAAAATCAGAAATTTTGCATTCTAATTTGTATATTTAGCATTTAGGAACTTGCAATTTATATGATTTTGAAGAAAAAGCATATAAATTCTCTTAATTGTAAAAACAAGTTATGTCTTTTGAAATAATATTATGGTAAAAATTAAAATCACATTGTAAAGTGTTGATTTGTATTAAAATAGGTTAACATCAGATCAAAAGAGAACAAACTGATGTAGGATAAAGCAGACAAAGAATGCAAACCGATGCAAAACCAGAAAACTCTGATGTGTTACACTCACATGACTTTCTCTACTCTTGTATTAACCATTCTTACAAACTCTTATTCCTTTCTTCGTGTTAGTTGAGATAAACATTTGCAGAAACTATTGCTTATTTCCTTGTAGGTACAAGGGGAATATGGGAATACAGTAGACTGAGCAATAGTCAAATGTTTTAAAGCTTTGAGATTCTGTTCTCCTTGCACGCTTAACATATAAAAAATGAATAATGATGTTGCATTTAACAGAAGTATAAGTTCTCCAAAACTCACACACATAACAAGGAATATCTCCGAAATGGTTCTCTCTACAGAAAAGTTTATTCAGACATAAATTGTGTATTTTAGCAAGATCTACATTGTTTGTACATTAAGATTTGGTCTATCTCTTACGGTTTACTAGTTATGCAAAATGCATCCAGAGTAAATACGACTACATGGGCTATAGCTAGGAAGTTCAAGATATACATTTCATTTGTGTTAAAAATATCTTAAACATGACATTTTAATCAAAATCGTTAGAGCCATTTTGAAGAAAATCAAAATTTTCGAAAAATTTTCCATTTAAAGTGTGGAGGAATTTTCTTCAAAATCTTGTGCAGCGTCCTTGAAAGACATTAAACATAAATACCAACTTTGGTTTTTAACTGACTTTTTGTTTTTGAGGTATGCGCTCCACAGACACACACACCTACCTTTTTTCTGCACTTTTTTTATTCAGGGAGCCTCAAAAAGTGTATGTCCAGTATAATGAACTTAGGGTGGAATGCCATACTTCCTCTATTTACTGTAGGTATTCAGGAGGTCGTGGGTTGGATTCCCTGGGCGACCCATAGGGTTTTTTCGGGGGTTTCTCTGGGTCGCTAGGCGGATCCCGGCAAGGTTAATTACATCCCTCGTATTTTTTGTCCGTCCATTTCACTCCACCTGTCATTTACTTGGTTGTTTCAGTTGTCTAAGTCTTAATGTGTATGGCACGTTTACTTGCTCTCTGTAAATGCTCATCCACCGGATCGGGGAGGTATATCAGTCCCAGTGGACCTATAAGCTCGCTTAGCGGAGAGGAGCCGGTGTACATCACGAGCCGCCCTGCACTCGTTAGGGACCCTACCCTTTACTGTCTCTCTCCTCAGGTCCATATCCTTTCACCTCACCCCCCCCCCCCCACCTCTAACTGAATCAATAGACAATCTGTTCCTTGCATCTGCCCACTGTGCTCTTATTAGTGAAAATACTCTTTCAACATTAGCATTGTGTTGCTTTGCCTCCACAGAATACCAACCCCTTGCCTCGGAGTGCAAATGCTCTCCTTCAATGTTGCTATGCATGAGTATTTCTCTGACTGTAGCCATATTGCAATAGCGAGTTGCAGTTGTGGCTAATAACCAATTACTCACTTCTATTTTTCGCAGTTGCCAGTTCATTTTCTAACGATCACTGCTTGTTTCTGAAAATGTAGAACATTAGAGACTTCTGAACCCCCCCCCCCCCCCCGCGCCCCGGACAGCGGATAACCCCCCCCCCCCCTCCGAACCTTGTCTATCCTATTCTACCGTACCGTAGGTTAGAAGTGGAGAAAGTGTAAAAAAAAACATAGTTATGTGTGTTACATTCACATTAATTTCTCTACCCACTCTCCTACTTACAAACGCTTCCTATATTTTATCTACTTCATGTTAATTGAGATAGGTAAATCTTTGCAGAAATTGTTTCACTACACATTTTGTACGTACAAGAGTGATAGAGAATACTGACGTGACAGTCAGAACTTTAGAAACTGGGTCGCTATTTGCTGGTCTTAAAGGGTCATACATAGTCTTTCTGTGAACTTGTGACTTCAACAAGTACGAAGTACCTACTCCTATTAGAACATTCAAACCAATAACAATGAATATTTAGGAAGTAGATAATGCCACAAAATCCATATTTTTAATGCTAAGTTTTTGTTCATCTGTTACAGTTTTTAAGGTAGTACTTCACCCACACTCCCAGAAACTTCAACAAATACTTCTGTTTGTTGTGGCAACATCTTAGACACTTTTGAACAAATTGCAAATTGCCAGTGTGAAGGTTAAGTTTGGAGTGAAGGGGGTACTTTCGCCTTGCATGTTTGAAGAATGTAAATGAAGTTACATATCTTTCCGACCTTTTTAGTGGAATTGGGTTCAGGGACCTCGAACACGCATTTCTGAAGAAATATCGATATTTGTGAAGAATACCATACGTAAGCGGTAGTGAAAGTAGTAGTAATGATGATAACAACAATTTATTGTATTGTTTTCGAGAGCAGGACAGGTTATCTGCAAACAGTTAGCTTATACGGTGCGCATGCGCGCTCTGTATTGCGTTTACTCACGACTGCAACCGTAGAGAGGGAATTTGGTTTTGTTGGCATGTACACTACCCACTTTAGCGCGGGCCGACACGTCACCGTGACGTCACATCTGCGACGTCACCAGACTTTAGTACAGGTAGCCATGACGACCTAACGAGCCGCCTGTCTTATAATGCAACTATAGCTAGCATTTCCTGTGCCATGTCATTCCTATTTGCTAACACATTCAGAGGAGCCTGATGACGCACAGTCAACTCACACTGCTTTCTCTACCCGTCATAACCCCAACATAGTCCCTTGTGGTAACACATAAACGTGTTTCTTCTGTTGAGGTTATGTTGCTAGAAGTAAGCTCAGATTAAACAACAGCATTCCAGCATCCGAGAACAGGTCGTGCAGGTTCTCCTGTACGGTATGTTTCTCTGCACAGCACCTAGTCACTCCACTCGTATCGTAAACATACTCACATCTTAATGATTATCATTATAGTTCCGTCGTGTAATATACTGTACTATTATATGTAGATGTCACATGTCACTTAGAACTAGATAAACTTAAACATGCGACAAAGAATATTGCAAAAACGTTAATGCTGCAGAAAGTTATTTGATATGAGTTGTATATTGTATATTTCTGTGAGGTCTATATGTTTCGTGCAGCGAGTATAAATACATATTTTTAAATATATAGTACTACTTAAATCAAAATCGACAAAATAACAAATAAGTCTAACTTTTCATGTAAAGGGCAGTTTTAGCTGGGGGAATTTTCTTGAAAATCTTCCTTTCACATCCTTGGAAGATGTTGAACTTTTGCTACGAAGTTTGGTATCTATTGAACTTCTCGTTTTTGAGTTTTGCTCTTATCAGGCAGACAAGTACATACACGGTCATTTTTATATAAAGTTGATGTGTTACATTCACATTACTTTTTCTGCCCACAACCATTTATCTGCATAAATTCTGCAAGCTAATCTTAGGAAAGCTTTATTTTATATTGTGACAAAAATGACAAGTTCAGTCACTTTCTATGTCAGTTTATTTCTTCTAAAACTGAATCACAGTCTACAATTCGTGACCTTGACACGTGTGCTGCTGAACTGTTCACAGCTCACTCACTCCTGACTTAAAAATTCACCTTCAAACTGCTCGAGCCGGCTCGCTTATACAGTCGAGTATTAGGTACCGGAGATTTTTCTGGAAATAATCGTTCCGTGAAGCTTCTCGAACTGTCTAGAAATAGTATTTGTTCTTAGTCACCATTGTCGCGCGTTGCCTAGCAGCGTGGTAGTGTGAAGTAGCTGACCTTAGGTTTCCTTTGATGTACGGCCGCCGTCACCGCCGCCACGATATGTATTTCTCAATCGAAATTATGTTTTTAGACGGCTTTTCACACACATTTCTTTGTAGATACAAGGGGAATACAAGAAGGTGAAATGATTGTTAAATGTTCAAAAGCTGGTTTAGAAATTCCTCATTGTTTACATGACCAAGAGAAACAAACAAATGAGGACGTAGTACTTAAAAGAAATTTGAAAATTCAAACCATGGTAATGGTTAATGCCGCAAAATATGGTATATTTTAATGCTACCTAATATTTGGAGCAGTAAGCTTATGGATTACCAATTAAACTGTAGAAAATTTATTCAAACTAAGAAAGACTTCACAGACTATTAAAAAAATGCAGAGGAGTTCAAAAAGTAAGTTACACATGATTCTGACAGACCAAGTAACTTACTGAATGCTGGATTACACTGCAAAGTGGCACAGATAAATGACACTAGTCACCAAGTCCATCCAAGCAACGTTCTGAACGTTTTACCAGTCGTTCAAATCCTCAGCGATAGAAATGCTCTTTGGTCGGGAGGCAGACCGTTGTGCAAACTTCATCTTTAGCAAATCTGTGCAAGATCTGGGCTGTATGTCAGATGCTTCCATACCTCCCATTGAAAACACTGAAGCAAAGCTTGAGTTATGCATGCCATGGGGGGTGCATTGTCGTGTAGGAAAACATTAGCTTCAGTAATATTGCATTTGGTGTTTATAACGCAGAATTTCAAGGTGAATCTGTGTGCAATTTCGATGTTTCCACCACAAGAATCGTACCGACCGAGGTACTTCAAGTTTGGAGAATGTTGCCAGTTTATGCATTATTTCACTCGCACACTGTGATGCACCTGTTATCAGGAGAGTAGCGGAACGCTGTCTGCAGCAATTTCGGAACATGAACTCTATTCTGACAAAGCGCCATTCTTGTTGTGCGATGGTCCTAGCTTGGGACAACTTGTATAACTTGCTTTTTGAAATACCCTCGTACATTTTGACATTAGTATAAATGTCTTAAATATTCGTTACTTTAATCTTGGTAAAATATGTTGAATATACTGTAAATATCACGTTAAGTTCTTATTTGACTATCGCTCAAAGCCTACTGTATTCTAATATTCCCCTTGTACCTACAAGGAAATAAGCAATAAGATAATTTGTACAACTGTTTATCTCAACTAACACGAAGAAGATATAGGAATAAGAGTTTGTAAGAATGGTTAGTACAAGAGTAGAGAAAGTCATGTGAGTGCAACACACCAGATTTTTATCTCCTGAAATGCAAAGAGAAGGTAATTTTCTAAGTACCTAGGTATTTTGTTTTTATTGAGAGGAGGTATTTACAGTGAAATCTCAGTATGGAATGCAACACGTTTACGTATTACGTGCGTATGTGAGGACAAGTTTCTCCTTCAAGTAAAATCAATATACTTCCTGCTGCTGACACAATCCAGTCCAGCATTTGTACCCAACTTTTAGAGGATCCCGTAACATTCCCTCTAACATGTGCTTCATAGAAGCATTACAAACAAAAAAGTCGAATGGCACTTTCTACTTTGATCAGCCAATTTCGAAAAAATAAATACTTTTTTATTCAAATTGGATGTGTAATTCCAGAAGAATGTACGAAGATAAAAGTTTGTTACTTGTAAGATGTATGTAGCTTCATGGGAGATTACACAGGGTTTCCAAATAATTAATCACTTAAAAGACGTGAAGGAATACTCCGAGCAGCTCTTTCAGACGTGAAGTAAATCCACAACGTAGCGTTGAGGTTGGTCAGGGAATTGAGCTGGCTTGTGGATGTAAACAGGTCGGTCGCTTGAAGGGTCGTGTAATATTTTGGGAGCTAACTCTTCTGATTGGCCTACACTCGCACAGTAAACATGGAAGGACACGCTATGGTATTTGTTTATGTTCTCAAGACGCACCGCTACAGTGTTTGTTTATGAACAACTTGCCTCCATTCATCAACAGTGAACCTCAATGTAACACGTTCTCACTTATCTGGTGTGAAAAGTAGATCAGTCAAACCGTTCAGTAAGTAAGCTAATGTGTTTGGAAGTGAGACTTTGTCATTTGTTTCACTTAATCCCAAATACCTAAACATAATTGAACACAGATACTTTGTATATGTTTTTGAAATCCTAACTCATACCAGAAATTAAAATAAAATCTGATGCGATGTTTTCACACGATTATCTCTGCCAACGATAAATCCACAGTTATTCATTATATATTATGAAAATATGTGTGACATTCACATAACCTTCTCTATACATTCTTCAACAAATTATTATTAGAAAACATTATTCTGCTCATTTCGTGTTAATCGAGAAATAAACTTTTGTACCAATGCATATTTCCTTCTCGTATTCCTGTATGAAAAAAGCGTATGTATAGGAAAATTCAAACAAATAACAAGGAATATCTCGGAAATAGTTCACTCTACGGAAAAAGGTATCGCACATGAGGTGTGTTTTAGCGAGATCTACATTTTTGTGTAGTAAGATTTGGTCTATCTCTTACGGTTTACCAGTTATGCAAAAGTCATCCAGAGTAAACAGAATTTCTGAGAAAATTCCCAGAAAAGTCAACATAAACATTTCAACTGTCATAAAACTGTCTTAAATATATGATATTTTAATCAAAACCGTTACACAGACTAACAGACAGACAGAGACACAGACAGACACACACACAGGCAGACAGTCACACACACAGACAGACACAGACAGACACACACACAGACTAACAGACAGACAGAGACACAGACAGACACACACAGGCAGACAGTCACACACACAGACAGACACAGACAGACAGACAGACACACACACAGACTAACAGACAGACAGAGACACAGACAGACACACACACAGGCAGACAGTCACACACACAGACAGACACACACAGACTAACAGACAGACAGAGACACAGACAGACACACACACAGGCAGACAGTCACACACACAGGCAGTCACACACACAGACAGACTAACAGACAGACAGAGACACAGACAGACACACACAGACAGACTAACAGACAGAGACACAGACATACACACAGACAGACTAACAGACAGACAGACAGAGACACAGACACACACAGACAGACAGACAGACTGACAGACAGACAGAGACACAGACACACACAGACAGACTAACAGACAGACAGAGACACAGACAGACTAACAGACAGACACGCACAGACAGACAGAGACACAGACAGACACACACAGACTAACAGACAGACAGAGACATAGACAGACTGACAGACAGACAGAGACACAGACACACACAGACAGACTAACAGACAGACAGAGACACAGACACACAGACAGACTAACAGACAGACACACACAGACAGACTGACAGACAGAGACACAGACAGACTAACAGACAGACACACACAGACAGAGACAGACAGAGACACAGACACACACAGACAAACAGACAGACAGACACACACAGACAAACAGACAGAGACACAGACAGACAGACTAACAGACAGAGACACAGACACACACAGACAGACGACACAGACAGACACACACAGACAGACTAACAGACAGAGACACAGACACACAGACAGACGACACAGACAGACACACACAGACAGACTAACAGACACACACAAACAGACAGACAGAGACACAGACAGACAGAGACACACGCACAGACAAAGAGACAGACAGAGACACAGACACACACAGACAGACTAACAGACAGACAGAGACACAGACACACACAGACAGACGACACAAACAGACACACACAGACAAACAGACAGTCAGAGACACAGACACACACAGACAGAGCCACAGACAGACAGAGACACAGACACACACACAGACAGACCAACAGACAGACAGAGACACAGACACACACAGACAGACTAACAGACAGATAAACACAGACACACACACACAGACAGACTAACAGACAGATAAACACAGACACACAGACAGACTAACAGACAGATAAACACAGACACACACAGGCAGACAATCACACACAGACAGCGACAGACACACACAGACACACACAGACAGCGACAGACACACACAGACAGACAGATACACACACAGACCCAAGGAATGCCGCATGTGTGAACAAGGGCGAGTCGAAAGGTCGAGTCGAGTCGAGTATACCCGGCCGGTGAGTAAGTCTGCCTGGAGGGGTAGGTAGTATGTATATCGCACCCCTCCTGTAGCCCTCTCAGTGAGCACTTCGGATCAATACCCGGCACCGCACCGCACCCTCCTAGTACAGGATGTTCTCGAACCATCTCTCGCCCTTCAAGACACGAACCCCCTCCTAGCACTGTCTTTATATCTATATACACAGGTGGAAGTAGCAAATAACATTAAAATTAACACATTTTTACTTTCTCTACTAGTAAGTAGGGGAAGTATTGTTAGTATATGGTACAGTTAAAACTATTATTTAATTTATATTATAAAATCAATCATTGTGGGTAGAGAAAGTCATGTGAATGTAACAATCCAGATTTTTATTCTATCGTTTCTTTTGTTTCATTACGCACTTCAGTTGTTTATTGGTATTTACATTTCCAAAAATATATACAATAAGCGAAATTATAGCAACAACTTTCAATGAGCAGCCTAAAAGAATTTTAGTATAAGATATTATAAACCAGTTCACAATTCCAAATTGAATTTTGGCAGACTGGCTTCAGCAAGTTTTATAGGACTTGATGACCTAACCTGTGACTCATGCAACACAAGTTGTTGTTCATGAAACAGTATCGCAAATAGCGATGCTGAATACACCCATATAAATGATCTGCAGTAATAACCCCAGAGGGTTTCATGTGACCATTATTTTGCGACGAGAAAGTGCCAAAAAATATTTCAAATACCAAAACCTCGAGCGGTATTTGTTTGGAGTATTCCGCGAAATAGTTAATAATTCATTTAATATTAGTAGGGATTTAAGAGTAGACAACTTACAATAACATTCACAGTTGGCACAACTAATCCAGAAGACTTAGAGAACAATAATTATAATTTTAGAGTTTAATCCAGGAACACCAAGAATTAAACATATGAAGAATTTGCGTCAGTAGGTTCTTCATTAAAGGCAGGTATGTTATATTTAAAGTTACAGTTTTCACGGTATATATAGTCACCACCATTCTGCAGCCCATTCTCTCGTGATATTAACAGTTGGTGTTTCCGCTGTGATTACAAAACACCTGATACTGATTCCATACACATAACCTGCTCTTTTCCCTGTTTTTTGACCTTGGTCTCTTCAATTAAAATATCAATTCGTCAGTTTTTACTGCCATTTTTGAACGGCCCGCTAATGTTTTACTGCGCATGGATACTTCAGATGTGCACAAACAGAAGGAAATGTTGGCAGAACTGCAAGGAGCACGTGATATAACCAAAGCAACAACACCACGACTAAGAGGTTATAATCCGACATGAGTGAAATAATCGAAACAATCATTACACGTCTAACAAATTTCGTACAACATTTTTAAAAATCTGATGTGTTAAAACAGGGATAAAGGACACAAGTGATACTCATATGTTTAAAAAGTGGTAGTTGAAACCACAAAACCTGTGTGTTTAAAGCATATCTGTATGGTTTTTGTACCTCTTGTATTTTAGAGTTATACAAAATGATACGAAATTAAATTAGCAGGAAGAGGACTTCATAGAAAATTCAATATTTAAATTTATTATGTAAATATCTTAAGGATGCCCGAAAGTGAGTTTTACAGAAGATCACCCCGCCCCCCTCTCCTCCAAAAATATCACTTTTAAAGTTTTCATACAAAATAAAGTCTCAAACATTAAAAGTCTGATACGATTGCAATTTCGTCTTAATTGGAGGCCAAAAGACCTAGTTGTCGACGGGCCCTTAAACATCACTCTCTCTCACTCGTCCTACTGATCATTGACATTCTCAATATAGCGTAAATGAAAAGCTGTAGATGTAAGCAAGTAGCGCATGAAATTACAATAGCTTGTTTTTCCCGTAAGCTTGATTTATTATATTCCTTGTCACTTTAACATCTACGTGATGCAATTCATGTTAATTTTGTTCCATACTTTCAGTATACGTTCTTTCAAGGTTACTGAAGAGATTCAAAACGCTTTTCCTGGTATTTTATATTTCCTGATTTATTTTAATAAATTTGTAAACGTTCTTTGAAGGTCGATGAGGAGATTTTGACACCGTTTCTTGATATTAAGCATAGTTTTGGATTTAGGGTTTTAATAATTTAATACACCATTGGCTTTTGAATGTGCTATTCCATTTGTCTTATTCTATTTCATTAGCGTGTCTGCTTCACATTGAACAAGTCCTGAGTTCGAATCTCAGTTATGGTAAGTTATCCGGATAAGGTTTTATCCGAGGTTTTTCCTTATCCTGAGAGACGAATGTCAGGCAACTTAAAGCTTCATTGACCTCGGGCTCATTTGAGCATCATGTCACCCGTTTCATTCATTTATCGTACGATATGACACTACGCTGTAGAATACAAATATACAAAAAAGAAAACCTGATTGATTTTTAGAAAATTAACGATGTTAACATTTTCACTGTTTTCTCCGGGAATAATTTTAATCTTATACAGAAGAAGAGTGGCATATGTAGCTAAGGAAAGGAAATAAGCAATAAGATAATTTGTACAAATGTTTACCTCAATTAACATGAAGAAGATATAGGAATAAGAGTTTGTAAGAATGGTTAGTACAAGAGTAGAGAAAGTCATGTGAGTGCAACATAACAGATTTTGCAGTTATGCTGGCAAACATGTATTTCCAGTAAGTTCTCGATATCGAATTTTAGGTGAAACACAATACTAAAGAAGGTAGAAATATAAGTGAAGGTGACAATCAGAACGAAGCATAACAAAAAACACGTGATATGCGTACAACGACCTTGAACATTTGCCAGAATATGATGAAGGTGAATTATCTGGTGGACAGCGTGTAGCGTGTAGCCTGTAGGAAAATCAATGTGTCGGACTGGGGCGGGGCGGCGCGGGGCGAGGCGGGCACCTTCACTTAAAGAGGAGCACTAACACCGGCATGACCTAACCTAACATCTCCTGCACGCCCGCCGCGCCCCACCCCGACCCACCACGTGACGCAAGCACAGTGACAGCCCTGCTTTTACTACCTTCACGTTCATGTCTGCATTTACTAACACTAACACTTTATGTGATGCCAACATTCGCGTGTCTTTTTCTACAAGTAAACGCTCAAACACGTCCCTTTGATAACCTTTTGGAAACACATAAACCAACAACATGCAATATTAGGAAAACATCTAACATTACAAGTAACAAACACTGAGCACAAATATTGTAGGTATTTCAATGTGCTCTGCAAAGAGTTGTAAAACTGCCGTAGACTATCATAACCACGGTAGTTCTCCTGGTAGTAGTACCCACATTACCTGCATGTCAACTGTGTTGTATATCCATCAGCCGCTATCTCATATCGATCGCCTTATTTACGTTTTTGATCATGTTTTACCGGATTCCTCTAGAAACCGGAAGCGTTGTCCTTTGAACCTTCTCGATACTGAGAAAGGGTCGTTTAACGTATACAACATTAGTGTCTTCAAAAACATTTGCAAGCTCCTGATAGTCTAGGGTCAAAATCTGTCGGGGAACACAGGAACCTATGTACCAGATAGAGTGAAGTGGTCAGTATGAGAGTGAGGAAGTGATTACCCTCCCCTTATGTAGGACTTACAAGTCAGTGTCTAGAGTCAGACGTCTGTCAGGGAACACAGGAACCTATGTACCAGACAGAGTGAAGTGGTCAGTATGAGAGTGAGGAAGTGATTACCCTCCCCTTATGTAGGACTTACAAGTCAGTGTCTAGAGTCAGACGTCTGTCAGGGAACACAGGAACCTATGTACCAGACAGAGTGAAGTGGTCAGCATGAGAGTGAGGAAGTGATTACCCTCCCCTTATGTAGGACTTACAAGCCAGTGCCTAGAGTCAGACGTCTGTCAGGGAACACAGGAACCTATGTACCAGATAGAGTGAGGTGGTCAGCATGAGAGTGAGGAAGTGATTACCCTCCCCTTATGTAGGACTTACAAGTCAGTGTCTAGAGTCAGACGTCTGTCAGGGAACACAGGAACCTATGTACCAGATAGAGTGAGGTGGTCAGCATGAGAGTGAGGAAGTGATTACCCTCCCCTTATGTAGGACTTACAAGTCAGTGTCTAGAGTCAGACGTCTGTCAGGGAACACAGGAACCTATGTACCAGACAGAGTGAGGTGGTCAGCATGAGAGTGAGGAAGTGATTACCCTCCCCTTATGTAGGACTTACAAGTCAGTGTCTAGAGTCAGACGTCTGTCAGGGAACACAGGAACCTATGTACCAGATAGAGTGAGGTGGTCAGCATGAGAGTGAGGAAGTGATTACCCTCCCCTTATGTAGGACTTACAAGTCAGTGTCTAGAGTCAGACGTCTGTCAGGGAACACAGAAACCTATGTACCAGACAGAGTGAAGTGGTCAGTATGAGAGTGAGGAAGTGATTACCCTCCCCTTATGTAGGACTTACAAGTCAGTGTCTAGGGTCAGACGTCTGTCAGGGAACACAGGAACCTATGTACCAGACAGAGTGAAGTGGTCAGTATGAGAGTGAGGAAGTGATTACCCTCCCCTTATGTAGGACTTACAAGTCAGTGTCTAGGGTCAGACGTCTGTCAGGGAACACAGGAACCTATGTACCAGACAGAGTGAAGTGGTCAGTATGAGAGTGAGGAAGTGATTGCCCTCCCCTTATGTAGGACTTACAAGTCAGTGTCTAGGGTCAGACGTCTGTCAGGGAACACAGGAACCTATGTACCAGACAGAGTGAAGTAGTCAGTATGAGAGTGAGGAAGTGATTGCCCTCCCCTTATGTAGGACTTACAAGTCAGTATCTAGGGTCAGACGTCTGTCAGGGAACACAGGAACCTATGTACCAGACAGTGAAGTGGTCAGTATGAGAGTGAGGAAGTGATTACCCTCCCCTTATGTAGGACTTACAAGCCAGTGCCTAGAGTCAGACTTCTGTCAGGGAACACAGGAACCTATGTACCAGACAGAGTGAAGTGGTCAGTATGAGAGTGAGGAAGTGATTACCCTCCCCTTATGTAGGACTTACAAGTCGGTGTCTAGAGTCAGACGTCTGTCAGGGAACACAGGAACCTATGTACCAGACAGAGTGAAGTGGTCAGTATGAGAGTGAGGAAGTGATTACCCTCCCCTTATGTAGGACTTACAAGTCAGTGTCTAGAGTCAGACGTCTGTCAGGGAACACAGGAACCTATGTACCAGACAGAGTGAAGTGGTCAGTATGAGAGTGAGGAAGTGATTACCCTCCCCTTATGTAGGACTTACAAGTCAGTGTCTAGAGTCAGACGTCTGTCAGGGAACACAGGAACCTATGTACCAGACAGAGTGAAGTGGTCAGTATGAGAGTGAGGAAGTGATTACCCTCCCCTTATGTAGGACTTACAAGACAGTGTCTAGAGTCAGAAGTCTGTCAGGGAACACAGGAACCTATGTACCAGACAGAGTGAAGTGGTCAGTATGAGAGTGAGGAAGTGATTACCCTCCCCTTATGTAGGACTTACAAGACAGTGTCTAGAGTCAGACGTGTGTCAGGGAACACAGGAACCTATGTACCAGACAGAGTGAAGTGGTCAGTATGAGAGTGAGGAAGTGATTACCCTCCCCTTATGTAGGACTTACAAGACAGTGTCTAGAGTCAGACGTCTGTCAGGGAACACAGGAACCTATGTACCAGACAGAGTGAAGTGGTCAGTATGAGAGTGAGGAAGTGATTACCCTCCCCTTATGTAGGACTTACAAGCCAGTGTCTAGAGTCAGACGTCTGTCGGGGAACACAGGAACCTATGTACCAGACAGAGTGAAGTGGTCAGTATGAGAGTGAGGAAGTGATTACCCTCCCCTTATGTAGGACTTACAAGTCAGTGTCTAGGGTCAGACGTCTGTCAGGGAACACAGGAACCTATGTACCAGACAGAGTGAAGTGGTCAGTATGAGAGTGAGGAAGTGATTACCCTCCCCTTATGTAGGACTTACAAGTCAGTGTCTAGGGTCAGACGTCTGTCAGGGAACACAGGAACCTATGTACCAGACAGAGTGAAGTGGTCAGTATGAGAGTGAGGAAGTGATTGCCCTCCCCTTATGTAGGACTTACAAGTCAGTGTCTAGGGTCAGACGTCTGTCAGGGAACACAGGAACCTATGTACCAGACAGAGTGAAGTAGTCAGTATGAGAGTGAGGAAGTGATTGCCCTCCCCTTATGTAGGACTTACAAGTCAGTATCTAGGGTCAGACGTCTGTCAGGGAACACAGGAACCTATGTACCAGACAGTGAAGTGGTCAGTATGAGAGTGAGGAAGTGATTACCCTCCCCTTATGTAGGACTTACAAGCCAGTGCCTAGAGTCAGACTTCTGTCAGGGAACACAGGAACCTATGTACCAGACAGAGTGAAGTGGTCAGTATGAGAGTGAGGAAGTGATTACCCTCCCCTTATGTAGGACTTACAAGTCGGTGTCTAGAGTCAGACGTCTGTCAGGGAACACAGGAACCTATGTACCAGACAGAGTGAAGTGGTCAGTATGAGAGTGAGGAAGTGATTACCCTCCCCTTATGTAGGACTTACAAGTCAGTGTCTAGAGTCAGACGTCTGTCAGGGAACACAGGAACCTATGTACCAGACAGAGTGAAGTGGTCAGTATGAGAGTGAGGAAGTGATTACCCTCCCCTTATGTAGGACTTACAAGTCAGTGTCTAGAGTCAGACGTCTGTCAGGGAACACAGGAACCTATGTACCAGACAGAGTGAAGTGGTCAGTATGAGAGTGAGGAAGTGATTACCCTCCCCTTATGTAGGACTTACAAGACAGTGTCTAGAGTCAGAAGTCTGTCAGGGAACACAGGAACCTATGTACCAGACAGAGTGAAGTGGTCAGTATGAGAGTGAGGAAGTGATTACCCTCCCCTTATGTAGGACTTACAAGACAGTGTCTAGAGTCAGACGTGTGTCAGGGAACACAGGAACCTATGTACCAGACAGAGTGAAGTGGTCAGTATGAGAGTGAGGAAGTGATTACCCTCCCCTTATGTAGGACTTACAAGACAGTGTCTAGAGTCAGACGTCTGTCAGGGAACACAGGAACCTATGTACCAGACAGAGTGAAGTGGTCAGTATGAGAGTGAGGAAGTGATTACCCTCCCCTTATGTAGGACTTACAAGCCAGTGTCTAGAGTCAGACGTCTGTCGGGGAACACAGGAACCTATGTACCAGACAGAGTGAAGTGGTCAGTATGAGAGTGAGGAAGTGATTACCCTCCCCTTATGTAGGACTTACAAGACAGTGTCTAGAGTCAGACGTCTGTCAGCGAACACAGGAACCTATGTACCAGACAGAGTGAAGTGGTCAGTATGAGAGTGAGGAAGTGATTACCCTCCCCTTATGTAGGACTTACAAGACAGTGTCTAGAGTCAGACGTCTGTCAGGGAACACAGGAACCTATGTACCAGACAGAGTGAAGTGGTCAGTATGAGAGTGAGGAAGTGATTACCCTCCCCTTATGTAGGACTTACAAGCCAGTGTCTAGAGTCAGACGTCTGTCGGGGAACACAGGAACCTATGTACCAGACAGAGTGAAGTGGTCAGTATGAGAGTGAGGAAGTGATTACCCTCCCCTTATGTAGGACTTACAAGACAGTGTCTAGAGTCAGACGTCTGTCAGGGAACACAGGAACCTATGTACCAGACAGAGTGAAGTGGTCAGTATGAGAGTGAGGAAGTGATTACCCTCCCCTTATGTAGGACTTACAAGTCAGTGTCTAGAGTCAGACGTCTGTCAGGGAACACAGGAACCTATGTACCAGACAGAGTGAAGTGGTCAGTATGAGAGTGAGGAAGTGATTACCCTCCCCTTATGTAGGACTTACAAGACAGTGTCTAGAGTCAGACGTCTGTCAGGGAACACAGTAACCTATGTACCAGACAGAGTGAAGTGGTCAGTATGAGAGTGAGGAAGTGATTACCCTCCCCTTATGTAGGACTTACAAGCCAGTGTGTAGAGTCAGAAGTGAGAGTGAGGAAGTGATTACCCTCCCCTTATGTAGGACTTACAAGCCAGTGTCTAGAGTCAGACGTCTGTCGGGGAACACAGGAACCTATGTACCAGACAGAGTGAAGTGGTCAGTATGAGAGTGAGGAAGTGATTACCCTCCCCTTATGTAGGACTTACAAGCCAGTGTGTAGAGTCAGACGTCTGTCAGGGAACACAGGAACCTATGTACCAGACAGAGTGAAGTGGTCAGTATGAGAGTGAGGAAGTGATTACTCTCCCCTTATGTAGGACTTACAAGCCAGTGTGTAGAGTCAGACGTCTGTCAGGGAACACAGGAACATATGTACCAGACAGAGTGAAGTGGTCAGTATGAGAGTGAGGAAGTAATTACCCTCCCCTTATGTAGGACTTACAAGTCAGTGTCTAGAGTCAGACGTCTGTCAGGGAACACAGGAACCTATGTACCAGACAGAGTGAAGTGGTCAGTATGAGAGTGAGGAAGTGATTACCCTCCCCTTATGTAGGACTTACAAGACAGTGTCTAGAGTCAGACGTCTGTCGGGGAACACAGGAACCTATGTACCAGACAGAGTGAAGTGGTCAGTATGAGAGTGAGGAAGTGATTACCCTCCCCTTATGTAGGACTTACAAGCCAGTGTCTAGAGTCAGACGTCTGTCGGGGAACACAGGAACCTATGTACCAGACAGAGTGAAGTGGTCAGTATGAGAGTGAGGAAGTGATTACCCTCCCCCTATGTAGGACTTACAAGTCAGTGTCTAGAGTCAGACGTCTGTCGGGGAACACAGGAACTTATGTACCAGACAGAGTGAAGTGGTCAGTATGAGAGTGAGGAAGTGATTACCCTCCCCTTATGTAGGACTTACAAGACAGTGTCTAGAGTCAGACGTCTGTCAGGGAACACAGGAACCTATGTACCAGACAGAGTGAAGTGGTCAGTATGAGAGTGAGGAAGTGATTACCCTCCCCTTATGTAGGACTTACAAGACAGTGTCTAGAGTCAGACGTCTGTCAGGGAACACAGGAACCTATGTACCAGACAGAGTGAAGTGGTCAGTATGAGAGTGAGGAAGTGATTACCCTCCCCTTATGTAGGACTTACAAGACAGTGTTTAGAGTCAGACGTCTGTCAGGGAACACAGGAACCTATGTACCAGACAGAGTGAAGTGGTCAGTATGAGAGTGAGGAAGTGATTACCCTCCCCTTATGTAGGACTTACAAGACAGTGTCTAGAGTCAGACGTCTGTCAGGGAACACAGGAACCTATGTACCAGACAGAGTGAAGTGGTCAGTATGAGAGTGAGGAAGTGATTACCCTCCCCTTATGTAGGACTTACAAGACAGTGTCTAGAGTCAGACGTCTGTCAGGGAACACAGGAACCTATGTACCAGACAGAGTGAAGTGGTCAGTATGAGAGTGAGGAAGTGATTACCCTCCCCTTATGTAGGACTTACAAGACAGTGTCTAGAGTCAGACGTCTGTCAGGGAACACAGGCACCTATGTACCAGACAGAGTGAAGTGGTCAGTATGAGAGTGAGGAAGTGATTACCCTCCCCTTATGTAGGACTTACAAGACAGTGTCTAGAGTCAGACGTCTGTCAGGGAACACAGGAACCTATTGGTGACGCTGTACCTATCCTTAACACAAGTTTCACTGCTCAAGTCAAGTGTTCAACTCTCGCGCTGACTCCACTTCTCTCGTAAGCCAAGTGTTGCAGTTCGCATAGCTTGTAGTCTTGCGATGGCGTTTTTCTGAGCGACGTAGTTGCAGTGACAAACTGTCACGTAATCCTTCATTGATGCTCGATCGCCACAATATCCTTCTCTGTTATCCAGAAAAGTAATACAGCCGATTTTGGAACGCCTCGCGAACTTTCTGGAATGTTTCTTCATTTTCTACTCCGCCTACATTCTCATGTTAGTCTTTTGTTCGTTTGTTGAATATTTGTAATGAGCCACAGAAAGAAGGCGAGAGGCAAGTCCTGGAAACCTTGTTAGTCATTCTCGAGTCCCTCCAAAACTAATCCATTTTCCAGATATGTTATCTCTAGCACAGATCCTGGGAAGCCCCGAGTTTATTGCCATGATACCCAAAATTATGTCGACATTTACGAAAAATCTGATGTCTGCTCTCGCATGACATTCTCTACTCACTCTCGTACATATGATCCTTAACCCTTTATTGCCTGGTGTGACTTATAAGATACATAAGCTTTTTTTCCTATTTGTACTAGTTTTAACTTTTTTTTTCTGCTATATTCTTGTTATACTGTCACCATGTAGTGTTTTTTTTAGCTTAAATATATGTTTTGAGGCCCCTGAATTAAACAAAAAGCAATTTTAGAAAAAGGTCCGTGTGTGTGTGACTTATAAGATACATAAGCTTTTTTTCCTATTTGTACTAGTTTTAACTTTTTTTTCTGCTTTATTCTTGTTATACTGTCTGTCACTAAATAAAAATACATATTTGAGACGGTTTGAATTGTAAAAAAGTATTTTTTTTTCAATTTATATTGTAGTGTTTTTTTTTTTAAGAAAAGAAGCAAAATTCATGCAACCGCAGTCAAATGATACCCCGTCATCATCCACGCGTGCCATCACACCGATTATTTTACGTGGGCCCTCCCCGTCCTTTACAACAGGCACATTTGACTGCGGTTGCCGAGACTCGAACTCACGACCTCAGGCTTTGAGTGCATGGCCAGTGCACTACGTGTTGCCTTAACGATCATGGCTATCCGAGCCAGCAGGCTGAAGGCCTCTCAGACCGCCTAATCTAAACCGGTTTCGAATTAGAGGAAGAACGGCATATGTAGCAAAATAATTCAGGCAATAGAGGGTTAAACGCGCTTTTATACTCTATACTTGAGTGTTTTAACATCTGTACTCTTTGTGGAGTCAAATGTTGTCTCTCACTGTTTGCCACTTGGGAAAAAGTGATCCAGAATTTAGAGGACTTCACGAAACTACTTCCAGTAAACTGAAATATACATTTCGTTTATCTTACGTTGGCCTTCTTAATAAAAATTGTTAGAGGCATTTTTCAGGAAATCAAAGCTTTCGAATAATGATCCGTGTAAGGGGTGGTCTGGGGGGGGGGGGGGGGGTTCTGGAAGATACCTACTGAACTTAAAGACGCAGTTTGCTATTTAACCGACTTTTCGTTTTTGACTTTTTCTGTTCACACCCCCAGAGGGAGATCCCTTTACTTTCTCTGCTACTAATCCACTCAAATATTCCATGTCGAGCTTTTACCGTAAATATATGTTTTGAGGCCCCTGAATAAAACAAAAAGCAATTTTAGAAAAAGGTCCGTGTGTGTGTGTGTGTGTGTGTGTGTGTGTGTGTGTGTGTGTGTGTGTGTGTGTGTGTGTGTGTGTGTGTGTGTGTGTGTGTGTGTGTATCTGTCAGTCTGTGGACAGCATAACTCAAAAACGAAAAGTCGGTTAAAAACCAAAGTTGGCAGTTAAGTTTAATGCGTTTCAAGGATGCGACACGAAGATTTTGAAGAAAATTATTCCTCCACGCTAAACTACCGTTTACGTGGAAAATGTTTAGAAAATTTTGATTTTCTAAACACATGTTTCCTATTTGTAATATTAATTTATAGATTAATTAAAATACAAGATAGCATATTGCACAGCATCTTGACATCGTATCATGTTTTCAAGTTATTCCTCGATTCTGTAACAATGCACTTTTCACAGTCGTACATTAACTTCCATTGTAAACAGTTGAATGTGTATTCACGGATGTTCTTTAACTGATACGGTTCTGCGCGTCCCGTTCTCTACCGGACGTGAAAGTCTACTTAATTCTGCTCAGAGGCGTACTTTTGCGTGCTGTAAGCCAGGGACATGGGACCACCGGGTTTACTTCCCTGCCGAAAGTAGCAGTGCTATAGGAGAAACAGCTTATCGACAGTTCCCAAGAATTCAATATGGTCGACATTACACCAAAAAGCAGTACTGCCAACCTACATAATAAAATAATTATTTCCAACCTTAAACATCAGAGGGTTGAAGTAACATGCTTTCCAAAAAGGTTTCTGTGACCACATAACGGATGCAATAATACCAAACGAAGTTGGCAGTACTGATGCAACCTAACAGGTGGAATATCGCCAAATATAACTTAAATTTATCAACCTTATTTTTCCATCCTTTGTTGCTAACGGGCCCTAATGACCCAATTGTCGACGGGCCCTTAAAGCCAACTCACTCACTCACTTTGTTGCTAATAGATTTGCTGCTTCTTTGATAGTCATACTCTACTTTTTCAAATGATATTTCGAGATCAAGTTTCTGTGCAGTTTCCTTCAGAAGATTAATCTGCTCAATAGCTGTTTCCACATATCCCCTTGTGTTTTGATCCTAATCTAATCTAATAGTAGGTTCCTTTTTCCCATACTCTTATTACGTTTTCCAGGACACAAGTGAATAGAATTGGGGAGAGTTCTTCGCCTTGTCTTACGCCACTATTACATAGTTTGAAATTCCTTTGATATTTCACGCATTTATTTTAATTATATTATTGTTGTTGTCGTTAATGTTAGTATTATTACTTTTTGTTATTACTATCATCATCATCATCATCATCATCATCATTTTTCAATTACCCCCTCACCTCGCGAGGGTCGGCGGCCCCTCAGGGACAAAGATCTTCCATAGGATTTACTGCAACTTATTTAGGTCGAGAAGTGTTAAAATGAACACCTTTATACCACTCTGGAGAGGAGTTTTTCGAACCAAAGTCTATTTCTAGCAGAACGCTGGAGCATGGCATTGAAAATGATGATGTAAACCAGGCAGGGCGCATGTTTCCTGTTCGCTCGCTCGCTATTTACAGCTACAGCTGATTGCCGTGCTTGTGTTGAAGCGACACCGCTTCGCCATTGCCAGGCGCTAAGACCGCCAGTTTACACAAAGTGCGTCTCTTTCCCTCTCTGGAGAGAGAGAGGAAGGCCTGAGTACAGCGTCAGCTCGCTTACACGTGGTCCACAGATGTAAGTTTTCACTTACAAGACCGAACCTAACCTCAAGTAACAAATGCCGCTACACTAGAATGCACGTAACGCAATGGGAACGGTTCTGATTGGTTATAACCACGGCCCGGATTTTTTTTTTTTTTATTATATTCATATTTTTTCTTAAATTTTCGAATTTTTGTTATATTTTTATATTTCTATTGCAGTTTCGCATATGTGCTTGTAGTCGTCCCAAAGACCATTTGTCACGCATTATTAGGTCATACTTATGGTCATATTTTCTAATTTTTTCGGTCATTAGTGCTTGCATATTTCTCACATGTTTACGTCATAAACATGAGGGCCCTGGTTATTGTTATACTTAGTAGACGTGGCGGACAATCAAAGTAGCTCTCTCCTTCTCATCTTTGGTTATGTTTTTCTCGAAAAATGAAAAGCAAGAGAATACGAAAATGTACAGTAAGAAAGATGTTTAAACGGCGAATACAGTATGGAGTTGGTCGTAAGTTCATAACCTTTTGTAGCACAACTAAAGAAACAGAGAAAGAGTGTTGATGCAAATAGTAACAGTAAATGCGTACTTTTGTCACTCTGCTCTTATGTAAGTCATTTAGAATGAAGAAAAATTTAGAGGCTATTCCTAGAAAACTCATTTATTTTGGAAATAACTTAATCATATACTATTTTAACCAAAATTATCAGAGAGCTTTTCAGAAAATCATCATTTTCGAAAACTTTTTCATGGAAAGCATAGTTTTGGGTGCGGATTTAGTTGAAAATCTTCATGTCACATCCTTGTAAGATGCAAAATAAAGTACCAAATATGGTATTTTCCTTTTTGAGTTATGCTATCCACATACACATGGATCTCTTACTGAAAATCTGCGTTGCGCTCACATGAATTTTTCTACTCACTTTTCCACCACCTTTCTTACAAATGCTTATTGTTTTATCTAGTTCATTTTAATCGAGGCAGACATTTTTTAGAAACGGTTTTGTTACGTTGGTGTTTGGTTATGGGAATATGGAAATACAGAAGGATTAAACAACAGTCAAATATTTCTGGAGCTGCTCGCTACGCGATAGGCTTCAATTCCCTTATATTTACATGCATAAACAGGAGGCAAAAACCAAACAACGAACTCCCATACGGAAAAATATATAAGTATTTGAAATGTGATACCAATAACGAGGAGTAATTCAGAAACACGCAAAAATACATAACTTGTGTGTTTTAAGAGATCTACCTACGTATGTATATTTTTGTGTAGTGAAGATTTTGTCCAAGTCTTACAGATGCAAACTTCATTCCGAGTTAAAGAGGACATGCCCAGAATATTTAACATATACCTACATTTCGTTTGTCATAAAAATATCTTAAACATATTGTAGTTTAATCAATTTTGCCATGAAAAGTTTGAAACTTTGTATATAAAACGTACTCTGCGGTGGAAAGATTTTCTTGGACATTTTTGTGTCATAAATAATATTTTTGTTTATGAGTTATGCCTGTTTAGACACACACACACATACATACACACATAGACACATTATTCATTTATTCAGGGAGTCTCAAAACATGCATTTCTGGTGAAACCTCAGTATCGAATTTTTGGGTTTCTGTATCTACTGAATAGAGAAAGTAGGTAATGAAAGATAGTGGGTTGAGAAAGCGATGTGAATGTGAAGTTAGGACAGCTACAGCCTCCCACAAGGTACGTAACAATGAATCCTGGGAAGTAGCTCAGCCCGGGTGAGGTATTGATTGTTGTCTGGTGGCTGGTGTCTGTTGGCCCGGACCTAGCCCACAGACAGAGTCGCCTGGTCATTGGTTCATTGTTGTTGCGGCTCAATGGAAAATTACCTACCCCGATGGATAAGTGAGTCAGTGAGTGAGAGAGTTAGTAGCTCGACTCACCGCTGGGACAGAAATAGCCACGGGGCTACAACCCAGACAAGCATTTGGCCTATTCCACATTTAGCACAGGACGGAGCGACGTACGTCAGCAAATGTGATATAAATATGTGCGTAGCGTCCAATGTCAGTGTCCACCCTCACAACAAGATATTCTCAGCTCGGCCGCTCGACCACGCGATCTATCGATCTACTCTATGAGTATCGATCGACCCTCCCGACTGCTTGCTTTTCAACTGTTTTCATGCAAATGCACGCTTTCAGCTCTCCTCTCCTCGCAAAAATAAACTAAAATAATTGTGTTGCATTCATATGCGTTTCTCTTCTCACTCACAAAAATGTATACTCCTATATACGTCATGTTAATGCAGGTAAACACATTACACTCACATTGCATTTATATTCGAGCCTCTTTGCACGAGCACTAGAAAAACCAATAACGACTTGCCATTTCAAACAAGTACATATATGTAATACTTCGAACTAGCAACAAAGAATATTTTGGAAATGGTTAGTGTAACAAAATTTTATTTGACATTAACTACATAGGTACTATTCGTAACAAGATTTCTCTACCTCTAACGGTTTACCAGTTACACAAATGTCATTCAGAGGAAATTGCCAGAAAATTCAAGATATACATTTCATTTGTCATGCAAATATCTTAAACACATTTACCTAACAAAAAGCCATGCAGAGTCTGGAAATGTGAATATGAATGGGAGGGTAAAATAAGTGTGTGTCTGTGTGTGTGCGTGCGTGCGTGCGCGCGCGTGTTTGTGTACTTCCTAATAGGCACCAACTAGAAGAGTCTGTCAGATCGATTCCAATACAGTGTGCAAAGGCGGTAAATAATTTGAATGCGGTGCGTTGCACTGTGCGCCACCCACACACAGAAGCCATTATCAATGCTAACAAAGGCAGTTAATGTGTTGACGCATGGAAGTAATTAGCTGGATGAAGTTGCGGATGTGGCTAGATACGTCACTTCCGCTAACAGTTCTTAGACGCCATGCTAATTGCTGTAAACAAACACATTAGCTGCCTGCCTGCCCGCCTGCCTGCTTCTTTACGTCACCATAATATCACTGTCATTTCTGCCAGAAGCTTTCGATGATGCAAAGGAGTTCCGAAAGGGTCAACTCTAGTTCCCATTCTTACTTTCTCTACCTTAACATGCGTTTAAAGGTTACTGTCCTGACAAATCGGTGTTGCACTCACATGACAGAGGTTTCTCCCAGAAAATTCAAGATGTACATTTCATTTACCATGAAAATATCTTAAACATGTGGCATTTTAATCAAAATCGTCTAAGTTACTTGGAGAAAATAAAGTTTGTGGAAATATTTTCCACGTAAAGGGTAGTGTGGATCGGATGATTCTTTTTGTAAGTCTTCATGTCGCATCCTTAGAAGATGTCGAACTTCAAGTACCAAATTTGCTGAACGATAAAGGGTGAAGAAAGTCATGTGAAGGTATCACACTATAATATTGATCATAGCTTAAGCGACTGTGACGTGTGTCTAAATTTAGACATGCCTAAGTTTACATTAGCCCAATATGCAATATGTGGACGTACGTAACTGTTACTTATGTAATAAAACTTTTCCACAAGTTAAAACCAAATTCATTAACATAAATGTCAAGCTTATGTTCCAACAGTTGGCTGAATTTAATAATTATGTTGTCTGGTTTCATGTCACAGTAAACGACGATATGGTAAAACGTTCACACGAGTTGTTTTTTATATACTAGAATTGATATGATATTTTCTACAGTTATGCAGTTTATAACCATAGTGTGAATTTATATATCTGTTGTGGTTAGGTACGTGTTTGATAAATGTTATGTTCTGGACTTTTTCGACCATTACGAAGCTACAGAGCGCAATTCTATCCTGATCCGAATCCTCAAAACTGTTTCTATTTTATTTACTTTAAATCGATTTTCAGAAACGTATCTCATACTGCCGTAGATATGTTAAAAGAGCGACAAAGAAAATCTTCAGCGGATTTTGTATTGTTTTCTGGGGTGTTTTGAGGCGTGAGCTTCACCGCTCATCAAGTTTTCCCCTTAGGTTTTAACCCCTTCAAAGGTGAGTTCTGTACCAGGCGATAAGATATGGCTGCCATTTAACACTGTGTGCTTCAGGATTTTAAGAAAATATAACTGTATATGCCAATAGGTATATATAAATAGAATTTAAATTATAAATTTACATTATTTTTGCATTGACCGACAATGCCGTGCTTTTTTCCCATTGTGTCCTACATTTCCATAAACTAATCTGGTAACGCTATCCACTGTGCATGGATACACAATTGAAACTGGATACATAAATAGAAAATTTGCTTTGTTTCATTGCGTTATCAGATATAGTATTGTGTTAAGAATAGCTGTAATAAAATATATTCTCGTCTTACAAAAGAAATGTAATTCGAGGTTTCAATGCAAGAAATTATTTATTGAGTTTGGAATTCTAACAGTCGAGAATGTGTATTTATTATAATTTGTACAGCATTTTCACTTCTTCTATTACCTACTTACAGTACGTCAAGAAAGTGTTGTATTCCACCCAAAAATTCAATACCAAATACATGTTTTGAGGCCGTCCATAATTTCAAAGTCATCATATAGCGACCAGGTTAAAAACACTTACTGTATTCCCATATTCCCCTTGAACCTATAAGAAAATTAGCTATAAGATGTTTGTCTATTAACACGTGTTTTTATTACCTCCGCAATGTGGAAATCGCACCTTAAGGTTGAAGTCTCAATAGGAATTGATGGCGTGGTGGTTTACGAGTTAGTGCTGTGCTATATTTAACCACGAGTGTTCTGGTGTACGTTAAAGTTACCATGTGTTGATGCTTTCCCGCCCAAACTAAACACAAGAGACGTTCTCCAGAAGCACGCCTGTCTGCCTGTTTGTTGATACATTGCCACCTACCTTTCAATAAGATCCTCGTTCTCTTGTTGCTGTTGTTGTTTTTTCATGGTCTGCCTCAGTCCAACATGGTCTCTGAAACAAGTGAATGTACGCACAGCTTGCATCAAATAACATCACTTCAAAACCCACATCTATATTGCCCATAAATACCAATGGCGAGTTGTAACTATCTACAAGGGCTACTCTAAAAGTAAGGTCCCATCACATCAAACCATCATAGATAGTTTAGCTTTGACTTCGTCGGGACGTGTGCTTCATGGAGACTGGCAAAGAGAATTTCTTTTAACTTACAAGAGTATTTCGAAAATTCAAAACAATAACGAGGAATATATCGGAAATGGTTAACTCCACGAAAAATCTCTTACTACCACTACTATTTGAATTTTTTTTACTGATACGCCACTGATCCCACTTTCGGTTAGCGCTGTTAATGAAATCAGCCCGAGTCAAAGTTCTTCAGTTATAAACATTTTTATCTCGAATTTTTTATTGCCGTATTTTCCGAAATAAGTGGCGATCAATTTTACCCTGCATAATACATTGAAACTACGAAAACGAATTATTGTAGCTATGATAATCTCAAAACTGGTTGACTGGTTTGTGACTCAATATTTCACTCCATCTGAAAGTGGAATGACGTCGTATGAATGCTCTGTATAAACAGAATTCAAAGTTATTGGCAGGTTTACAAACAAGCCGTTAAATTGCCAACTTTCTAGAACATCAAGCAAATGTCAACAGTTGTAAAAGCTAACTGCAGATGGCTTACACATACTACATACGGTTACTCATTTGTTATCGCCTCTGACGTTTAGTTAAACAGAATTAGCGACTATAAGTATTTTCCTTTTCATTGAGAATGACAAGGAGTAAAAAACTGTCGTTACTCCACAGAAAACCGTTTGCAAATAAGTCGAAAGTCGATGCATATTTTATTCCAACCGACTCCAAATGTTTTCCGAACCACCTGTTCCTAGACTCGCTGGGAAGGCGAAATAGTTTATCGGTAAGTTATGCCAGGTGGTCTCAAAGGTCAACTTGCCAGCTCATACCTGTCTACAAGACTGAGGGGCGTAATGTGTCTGTAACTCCAAAGAGAATATCATTCCAACATTTCTCTTACACTTGCTCGTAAGAAAGTAATTTCAAGAAAGCAACATTAACCTCATAAATGCAGAACGAACTCGCAGCGAGGATGGAAACTAAATAATCGGCATTAGAGGCGTCGTATCACTCTATAATGACATTAAATTCAAAACGTTTAAATAATTTTTATACACCACGTCTTATATTTAAGCTGTTCATGGAGACACGCATGCGCACTGTAAAACATCCAAATTGCTTTTATTCAGAGAACATGAAATCGTGTATCTGACGTGAAATTTCACATCGAATGACTGTCGGAAATTGCAGGAAAACAGAACCGTGCTTCGCTTATATTTTTATGGAAAAAGACCAGAAACAAAAGCTATGACGCTGCTGGGACATTCCTTGCTGTCAAAAACCTGATCACAGCCTGCGGGTCGATCGATTGTTTTAAACACTGTGAACCGATACTGTAAACAGCACACTGCAACATTACCGATACAAATAGCGTCGTTTTACACGCAAGGCATGCTGGAAGTTGGTGCGCATGCACGTTTCAATATTCGCGCATAATTCGATGAGCTACAGCGATTGGTACCTTACTTTCCGAATTACCCATTAAAATCGAATATCTTCAAACTAGCAATTCTTGTATATATCTGTATTTGGTGTATATCAGAAACGGCTCTAACGATTCGGAGCAGATTTTGTATTCAGATAACGTTTTGCTTTATCTATATAGGTGTCTCTCCGATTTCACACAAAAAACAAATAAGTCATAGAATTTGCTGTAGGCATGTTTCAAATACAAATCCTACGTATTACATTCATAGTGTTTTCTCTACTCATTTTTAGGTAACACATTCGCACCTCCTTCTCTACTCACTTTTCTACAAATAATTCATATCATCTATAGGTATATACAAATTGCATGTTTCTATATATGTAACCGTTAATAATATGGAATGCTTTTATTAGCCTTCGACCGCAATACTCAGTCTAACAGTATCAAATAGAATCGTATGTTCCTTATATTATTACTTTTAAAGTGTACAAGTGATTTTGTTACAATATACATTTTCACTGTTATTTGGAAATAAAAACTAGTCGGTTTACTGAAAGTGAACATGGTGTGGGCATGTTGCGCGGAGTAATACAAAAGTGTGTTTCATAGAGCGGATGTAATATGTTTTTTCAAATCGAGAGTAGATCTCCGTTTTTTAAGTAAGTCTAGCTTATGACAGAATGAATGTTATTGAAAATATTTACTAAATATTAAATCCACAATACGGGCCACCGGCTTTAGTTCCCTGCCGAAGGAGGCTATGCTAAGGATGTACATGCCCGAAAAAAACCATGGCCCTCCGTGGGGTTTGAACCCGCGAACCACAGCTTAGCATGTCACCCCTAGACCAGGATAATGAACAAACCAAGTAAAAATGTTGATTTAGTTGTTTTTGATATTAGTAAAACATGCGCGCGTATACACACAGATCTCTGTTTATTATATTAGTATGGATAGATGAATATATAACGAGAAGAGAAACTGCTGTGAGTGTGTTGCAGCAGTAAATTAAGTCGGAGACTGAATGTATCGCCCACGTTATGCAGTTTGAATATAGCTCAGCTCGCTGCACATAAATTCCAAGCCCTCCATTAACGATTTTATAATTACATCCTTGTTTTGTCCTACGCAGGAAAATAAAAAAGAGGAGCTGGTATAAAAATAAGAAATGCCTTTAGAAATAAGTCCACAAAAGCACAACAATGTGGGGGGAGTTGGCGTAGAGCCTAGCGTACCAAACAATTCAGCCTGTCTGTCATAGCAACGGCGTCCACGTCTTATTTTAGCTTGATACAATTTGGAACAGAGTTGGGTTTTGTTGGCGCGAGTTCAAGTTGTACAGTCCCGAGCAAGAACTCTCGCTCCTCCTGCTGCAGTTAGGATAGCTCGTGCCAGATTCATACGTAGCAGTGACGCACGCACGGCCTGCAGCTTTCTCGATTTCACACTTTTTGCTGCTCTCGAAGCTGCGTAAGTGCTGTCAGATAAATACTGTGTTCCTTCATATATGTCGTGTAATATTTCCCTTCTTCAGAGGAGCTAACGAATATAAATAAACATGGTTAGCACCAAGTACAATCTGACCACCAGAAGGCGAGCGGGGTCTGAGGTATGGGAGAGAGCTTGAACTGTTAATCTGCTCACGAACCCATACAGCTGGCGCCACTAGGGCACGGCGCGGCACCTTACAGAATCTCCAGACACAGACAATGAGCATAGACCTCGATCCCATTGAGCATTTGCAGGAACGCAATGTCCGGAAGTTCCTGAGACTCTTCAACAGCTTGCACATGTCCGTCCTCACTCTAGAACGGGACAGGGTCCCACAAAGACACGTGCGAAGGTTGGTATGCCCGTGGGGGTCATGCAATGACCTGTTTTGTTGCTCTCATTCACTGCAAGGGTCGTCCATTGTTGTCTTCTATATTCTGTTTAAGTTCTACTTACATTAGCCAAGTTTATTGTGAGAAGTAAACATGTTACACGTTAATCTGACAAGCTGTCGAACCTTGTCTGTCTATGCTAGGCTGGGTACGTATATCCTACATGGGTCGCTAGAAGCTTTTCTGCCTATCATTTAGGTCAAACAGCGTTTCCACATTGATTTTCTACCTACAAGTTAATACCGTAATTTATTACTCTAATTATGCAATTAGACATTGCTTTACGAGTTACTGCAGCATAAATTAAACTCTACTGCTACAGCAGACAATAATTGCGACAACTGATAAATGAACATGAAACAGAAAGTTGGCAATCACTTTCAATATTATTGACTACACCACGCACGTCGGATTATCACCGCCTTTTGTTACGTTTCTCAACAATATTTCACCGGAAATATATGTTTTGAGGTCCCTTGAATCCAAAAAAAAAGAGCATTTTTAGAAAAAGGTCCGTGTGCGTGTCTGTCTGTGGACAGCGTAACTCAAAAACGAAAAGTAGGTTAAAAACCAAAGTTGGTATTTAAGTTTAATGTCGTTCAAGGATGCGACACGAAGATTTTGAAGAAAATAGTCCCACCCTAAACTACCCTTTACATGGAAAATTTTTCGAAAATTTTCATTTTCTTGAAAATGGCTCTAACGATTTTGATTAAAATGCCATATGTTTGAGATATTTTTATGACAAATGAAATGTATATCTTGAATTTTCTGGCTATAGCCCCTGTAGTCGTATTTACTCTGGACGACTTTTGCATAACTGGTAAACCGTTACAGATAGACCAAATTATACTATACAAAAAATGTAGATCTTGCTAAAATACACAATTTATGTCTCAATAAATTTTCTTGTAGGGTGAACCATTTCGGAGATATTCCTTCTTATGTGTGTCAGTTTCGGAAAACTTAAAACTTTCGTGAAATGGATCATCGTTGTTCATTTTTTTATATGTTAAGTGTTCAAAGACAACAGAATCTCAAACATTTGACTATCGCACAAAGCCTACTGTATTCTAATATGCCCCTTGTACCTACAAGGAAATAAGCAATAAGATAATTTGTACAAATGTTTATCTCAACTAACACGAAGAAGATATAGGAATAAGAGTTTGTAAGAATGGTTAGTACAAGAGTAGAGAAAGTCATGTGAGTGTAACACATCAGATTTTTAACATTTAAAATCCAGATGTCACTGTCATAGGATAGAGTTGCTTTTGAAGTGATATTATGCCGTATATGTTTCCCAAAATTTCGTTTTATAATACCGTTTAACTTGTTATACTTTTGTATTTTTGCATTAATATCTCTTCCTTCTGTGCATATTAAATTTCCCAAATAATTAAAGTTCAATTACCCGGTTTTCTATTACAAGCTTGACTAAAAGAAATCAGAGTTTAGTGGATGCCTTCCCACTGTGGACTGTTTGGCAGCGATATCGCTGATGCGCTTGCCAAAAAGGTGCAACATTCCTGCAAACATTAACACCAAAGTTGTCCTTCCATTCGGCCAAGTTACACATAAATAGGAGCTTTAGAACAGAACAACAAAACCATCTTGTGTCTGTAAGTGAAAACCAAGCTTATACTCCCGGACAAGAAGCACTTGCTCACCTGAACTTGAGGAAGCGAACAGCTTTACTGCCAAGTACTTCAGCATTAAATAAATAATACATTTAATTGTTTGAAATGACTTGCACTAAAATACCTGTTGGTTCATTCTTGTCTCGACTTTGCATTGTCATTTTCAGTCAGCCCCATAAGAGAGTGAGTGAGTGAGTGAGTGAGTGAGTGAGTGAGTGAGTGAGTGAGTGAGTGAGTGAGTATGCGAATGTTTATTAAGTAGGACCGGATTTAGATATTTAAAACATCACCTTAAAAGAGCCACTTTATAACCTCAAAATGTATTAAAAATGACTTAAAAGTGACCTTTAATTGTTGATCTCCTTGCACATTTCACTTGTACTTTATCACCGAATACAGAATTACAATGTTACGAACACTTTTGTAAGTTTTGAAATTTGAAGGACTTGCATATAGAGAAGTTTCAACAACATACTTAAAGTAACAAATATTGTTTGTTTCTTCATCGAGGCAATACTTCTTACATCAGCTATCTTGTAGTGTTCGTGTTCAACACATGTTCACCTTCCACACAACTTACAACTGATTTCACAATTCTATTTGATTTTCAGTTTCGTGGAAATGTTTGTTTTTACTTTCGGTATGACGAAATACAAATACCACCTGAAGCACTAGCTTGTGCTGCATGAACAGTAGGCGTGGTGCGGCCCTCGAAAGTAGCAGCTAGATTCTGTCTTACAATGGACGTATTCATCTGCGGTTCACGAGCGCAAATGTTAACATATGAATAACGCTGCCACGTTGTATGTAATACACAGAGCTTCCTGCTGCAACCAAACTCGAGAAAAATTACAAAAAACTACATTTGTTCTTTATAAATCTGATGTGTTCCACTCACATGACTTTCTCTACTCTTGTACCAACTATTCCTACACTTATTCCTATTCTTCTTTATGTTGACTGAAGTAAATATTTGTAGAAATTGTCTTATTGCTACTTTTCTTATAAGTACAACTGGAATATGGGAATAAGTAGACTTAAACTCAGTCAAAAGTTTTGAGAGTGGTCGCTATGCGATGGCTTTGAAATTCCATTCTCTTTGTACGACCAAGAGATAAAACAAGGAATAACTAGTTTCAATTTGAGAAAAGTTTAACTAATGGTAAATTCAGACAAATAACAGAGAATATCCCGGAAATGGCCCAGTTAAAAAAACGTATAGGACGTGAACTTGTATTTTAATGAGCTATACATTTCTGTATAGTAAGATTGGGTCTATCTCTCACGGTTTACCAGTTGTACACTTCTGGGAGCATTAAAGATATACCTACATTTCTTTTTGCATAAAAATACCTTAAACATATGGTATTGTAATTAGAATCTTTCGTTATTTTGATCGAATCAATATTTTTCGAAAAATATTCCACGTAAACGGTAGTCTATGGTGGGAGGACTTTTTTGAACATCTTGGTGTAGTATTCTTGCGAGATTCTGAACTCAGATGCCAAGTTTGGTATTTGACCCACTTTTGATATTAGTTGTGCTGTTAAAACACACACACACACACACACACACACACACACACACACACACACACACACACACACACACACACACACACACACACACAGGAACATTTATCTTAAATTGCAATACTTTCGCTGCTTAATTACTCAGTAGAGAAAGTAAAAATAACTTAAAACAAGTTATAATCCGTAAAAAAATGCCCCATGGGATAAAAATGTCTAAAAATGCAGCAAATGGTCCTTAAAAGCAGTTTCATTTCACTTAAAATGTTATGAGCTATGTATGTTTTCTATATTTATTATTATTATCATCATCATCATCATCTGTAGTGCTACTGTTTTAAATTTAATATTGAGTAGCCGTAGAATTTACGGTAGCAGTAGTAGAAGAAGAAGAAGAAGAAGAAGAAGAAGAAGAAGAAGAAGAAGAAGAAGAAGAAGAAGAAGAAGAAGAAGAAGAAGAAGAAGAAGAAGAAGAGATGGAATAGCAGTAGTAAGAGTAAATACTAACTTGGTAATAATGGGGACCCTGAAACTACACTAGCCCGAGGGCCCTACATTTGTAAATCCCCCCGTTACGTGTAGATATCTACAGTCTCCTGCAGAAATGGACCGAAATGCAAGACGTTATGATTGACGTGAGTGGTTTGGGAATGGGATGAAAGGGCAATCCGCCAGGCAGGCAGGTATAGGTGAAGGACAGAAGACTGGCGACGAGCGTGTGCACTAATGACACATTTACTCCAACTCCACCCCCACCCCCTGCTAGTAGCCGGACCGGTCGATACTACATCATTTGGGTACTTTCCAACGCGAACTCACCTCCTTGTGACGTCACTACCTGCATCAAACTCATGCTGCTACGAACTGCTCTACAAACGCATCTATTTCACCTTCATGGACATCAACATTTGTACAAATGCTTTTATTTATTGCACTCGCTATTTTGGGCACAGGCTTAATAGGTTGTCAAATCTTTTAAGACCTGGTTGCTATGAGGTATCTTTCAAATTCCACTCTCTTTGCATATCCAAGACACGAAAATCGAATATCAACTTCCCGTTTGAGCAAAGTGCAAGAATTTCAACATTCAAACCAATAGTAAGCATTATATAGAAGCAGTTACTTCCCCTTAGACACACACACGTGCAAGTGTTGGATATTATAAATAGTGTACTTTAAGGAGACCTACATTTTTTGTATTAAGATTTTGTCTCTCTTACGGTTCCCTTGCCTTGCAACTGCCCTCAATATACAATATTTTAAATAAAAAACCTGATGTGTTGCACTCACATGACTTTCTCTACTATTATTCCTATATCTTCTTCGTGTTAGTTGAGATAAATATTTGTACAAATTATCTTATTGCTTATTTCCTTGTAGGTACAAGGGGAATATTAGAATACAGTACGCTTTGAGCGAGTCAAATGTTTTAAAGCTTTGAAATTCCATTCTCTTTGCACGCTTAACATATAAAAAAATTAACAACGATGTTCCATTTCACGAAACTTTTAAGTTTTCCGAAACTGACACAAATAACATGGAATATTTGCGGAATGGTTCACTCTACAAAAAGAGTTATTTCGACATAAACTGTGTATTTTAGCAAGATCTACATTTTTTGTACAGTAAGATTTTGTCTATCTCTTACGGTTTACGAGTTATTCAAAAGTCATCTGGAGTAAACAGGACTACATAGGCTATAGTTAGAAAATTCAAAATATACATTTCAATTGTCATGCAAATATCTTAAACATATGACATTTTAATAAAAATCGTTAAAGCCATTTTCAAGAAAATCAAAATGTGAAAAATTTTCCATGTAAAGGATATTTTAGGGTGGGGCTATTTTCTTCAAAATCTTCGTGTCGCATCCTTGAAAGACATTAAACTTAAATACCAACTTTGGTTTTTAACCGACTTTTCGTTTTTGAGTTATGCTGTCCACAGACAGACACACACGTAGATTAGACTGGATTGTGTTGAGCGAGTTCGGAAGTAGCCATAGAAGACCGTGAACATTGGAATGTACAGTAGAACATAACAAGCACATTATATAGGCACAGAAAACAAGGCAGTGGTAGTCGAGAAACACAATGAAATCTTCCCTCCAGTTATAACATTAACATAATCTCGTATATTTACAAATATAAATTGAACTTTCACTACACTTTTCATGTCATGTCCCATTATTTATTTATATAATCAACAATAAATGGCATCTTGTCAGTTGTTCAATACATATAAATGTAAGCACCTTTCGAGCAGACATCAAATGTAATTGACAATGATTTGTCACTGAGGAAGCTAGAAAATACTTACACATCTACACAAGTATTAATAAGATAATTTGTTATTCAGATAATTTTGTACAGAATAAAATGATTTTGGGCTTATGTACTCTTTAGCAGCAATTTTAAAAGCATTGAAATTGTCAACTTTTTCCGTAAGATCATTAAACATTTTTATGGTTTCATAGTATCGAGTGATCCAAAATACTATGAACCGGCTGCACTGTGTTTTGCCTGCCCGCGTTCCCGGCGGCTGCCGCTGTCATAGAACAGAACGGATAAATCCATACGACATTTTAAAATACTGCACTTTCAGAGCAGAGAAGAACAAGTCAACCGCGTGACCTTATGTACAGCAGCTGCGTTATCGTGTTTCTGTGTGCGCAGTGGAAAAACACCGCGCAGAGGTTCGGGTGTTTTTGTCTCTCTCTTTCTGGAAGCAACACAGAGTTGCACTGGGATGATGGATGTTACGTGTTTACCTCATGAATTTCAATGTTATAAATGTGGATCGATTGCATATAAGGTATTTTAGATCAATAATATGCCAAATAGGTGCTTTTTTCGTGGAATTAAATGTTTCCAATATACTCCTTGTTATTGGTTTCAATATTCGAATGGAATTTCAAACCCATCACATAGGTATCACTTGTTAAAACATTTGGCTAAGTCTACTGTCTTCTTCTGTTCGTATTATGCTAGTGCGTATTTGAAAATATTTTATAAAACCATTTCTACAAACGATTATCTCGATAGAAGAATAAGTGTTGTTAAGACCGAGCTCAAGAGTGAGTAGAGAAAGCCATGTGCCTTGTTTAAGAGTACGCGTGTTCGGAAAATTCCAGGCACCATCTGGCCATGTGTCTCACGGTTAACAACAGGTGAACTGCTAGACCGCCAAAAGGCAGAGAACTCCAGAAGGCGACTTTAAGGTCACCTGCCAGGGCAGACCATGCATTTCCTTGTGTAGGGCAGTTGCTGCAAATGTTCCCTAGACTTCTCGGTTCTGAGTCATGCAGCGCATCTTCTTGTTCTTCTGTTTCCCCTGCTGGTGTCAGATGTCCGTCCAGGAGCAGACAAACTCTGGCTCAGTGACAAACATGTGAAATGATGATGGAGCAGTTGGCGTAAGGAATGTCTGTGGACAGCACAACTCAAAAACGAAAAGTTGGTTAAAAACCAAATTTGGTATTTAAGTTTAACGTGTTTTAAGGATGCGACACAAAGATTTTGAAGAAAATTCATCCACCCAAAACTACCCTTTTGTTATATTCTTGAAAATGGCTCTAGCGATTTTCATTAAAATGCCATATGTTTAAGATTATTTGTAAGAGATAGACCAAATCTTACTATACAAAAAATATAGGTGCAAAGGGCTAGATTCAGCAATAATAAATCTTATTGATCACTGTGTTCTATTAATTGTTCTTTCCCAATAACTGCGTATGTGTAGGCTGCAAGTTTCAGCCCATGTCAGAACTTAACCATAGATGTTTAGTTCTCTGTGGCATTCTATTCCTCAACTCTGATTCAGAGTGTGGGTAAGTAACTGTGCTATTTGTCCATTAGATCTGGGACCCACAGACAGATATGAATCAGAGATCACAACAAAAATCTAAACCTAAGCTTGCTATACACAACTTGGCACCTCCACATCTATCAGCCGTCTAACATATACTTATTCATATATAATGTGACAGTGTATGAGCAAAACCGCTACAATGAAAATATTATACACCTCTTATATATGTTTCATGTAATTTTAGCATTAAAATATATAAAAAAAATTTGCTAAGAGAGTGCCAGTCGACCCAGTTGGAACTTCTCACTCATTTTGCCATATTCACCATGGATACTGGAACAAAAGAGAAGGGGACTGCCACATTCTTACATATCAAGAACTCGCTGTTAAGCTTGGAACTTGTAATTTCACACTCCAATTTATTAGAAGCAACTAAACTGAAGTTGCAAACCAATTGGTCACATTTGAGTTTTCCTCTGAGCATGTGCATCATCTGCTATATGTCCATAGTGTCTGGATGGGAATCCCCTAATTGAGTATTGCTTGTGCTGTCTGCTGGAGAACTTCGCTAATGTTGTGTTGATCAAATCTGTTAAGCTGATGCTATTTGCTTAAGTTTTAGATTCCTCATGTGTTTCTTTGTTTTCCAATGTCTTCAATGACTAGTAACTTTCCTCATTATTTTGGATGACATTTATGACAATTCTGGAGGATTCATAGTTTTGGCTTCATTTATTTCCTACCTGAGGAATAACTGGGTTTTTAAATATCAAATAAAATAAATACACTGTAAAAATTATTTTTCTTGAGAAGAATTGCAGTTGAATTCCTTCTCAAATAGAGACTCAGTGACGTAACTTAAGTGTTACAAAACATTTGCAGCACAGTGGGTACTACAAGCAGATTATTACAAAGAAGCGGGGGCATCAAACACGTTTAAAGAACAAGTAGATTTCACAATTGCAACTCCCTGTCTTGCAGCATTTTAGTCAGTTGAACATGCGCCATCTGTGGCTGCTGTATTGCGCAAATGTCAGGACCCTGTGCAACCTTCAACGTCACCTGTCGCAGAGATCCTTGAGCACAGCTGGAAGGTAGCTATTCTTTTTTCTGACTATGAAAATTAATTCTTCTTTTAAAATTATTAAATATTATACAAATACCTTTTAATTTTTTTTTAGTGGTGCTACAGCCCCTTCTGGGTCTTGGCATCCTTCCATCTCATTCTCGGTCTTCCTACTGCTCTTGTGTTATGCCATTTGCCAATAAGAACTCTTTCTGGCACTCTTTCTCCTTCCATTCTTATTCTACGACCTGCCCATGTCATTCTCTTAATTTTAATATCTTGGACAATATTTAGCTATATCTTTACATTAACTCATTCCATCTTATGCGCCAACGCCCTCCTTCCTGTACTGGTCCATATATTCCTCTTTCTTTCTTCCAAGTAGTAAGTCAGCGTCCATGTACACAGTACTGGCTTTATCAGTGTTTTGTAGAACCTAATTTTGTTGTTTCTATGAAATTGTTTACATCCAAATATTGTATGAATTGAACAGTAAACTTTATTGGTAATTAAAATTCTTGTTTTTATTTCTTGTGATTCATCATTATTGTTCCCAGATATTTAAAGACCTTTACTATATCTATGTTCTGTTGCTTCACTACCAGCGCTCCTGTATAGTTCCTTCTCCTGCTTTGTTTTGGATGTATTCAATTCCAAGCCTATTGCTTTTGCTTCTTCTTAATTCTCTCTGTGCTTCTGATACTGTTGTCCGCATTCTTCCCTTACATTACTGTCATCACCTTTTAATTAATTAATTATTTATTTGGGTTTAGTAACTTTTGGCTTCACTACAGTCTGATTTTTAAAAGAATAAACATGAGAGACAAGCAACGGAGGTTAAGGGTAAGAGCGGAAACGTAAACAAAAGTTGCCACATTGGTTACACTGATACATCATGTGCTTCTCAGGTCAGTTAACGCTAGTTGTTTTCGAGCTTGTCTGGGCTTTCAGTTGCATTGAGTCTTGTTAGCCTGGAGGTAGAGATAGAGGTAGACCAAGGATTCAGGGCCCAAGAGAAGGTTGCACAGCCAAGCTAGAGAATTTGTTCTCTTAGGGAACCCTCAAACAGGAATTTGCTCCTTCACAATGAACCTCGGAATGCTTAAAAGTACCACAAGAGGCCTTACATTATTGGTCATGCTGGTATGTCCCATGGACTTTACGCTTACGTCCAGCAGCTCTTCGGAGACAGAGAGAGACATTCAGCTGTAAAATATAAAATAGGTACTCAGAATCACAATTATGTAGACACAAAGACACAGTGAATTCGTTATGAGAACAAATAACTTTTATTCTTAAAGAGGGTAATATACATTATATCAGACTGTTTTCACTGCAGTGAGATAAACCCAAACATTTGTTTCTATGTCTCGAGTATTGAGGATTATCAGCTACCTACATATTGGCAACACTGCAGCTCCCCACGTGGAGAAACTGACAGATTGTAGTTGGCAACACTGATATATGCAGCACTAGTGTACATAAACATGATAAGGATGTATACATAACACATTCCTCTAGCTTGCCTTCTTCTGGGAGGCACACAGTGCAGAGTAATAAATAGTGAAATTCTACTGCCAGATAATATAGTGAAGTTCTAAACTAGACACGAAGGTAGCACATTCCTCACCCATAACCAGTTGACATACATCTGATAATGGAATCAAACATCTTCAATATATGTTCTGAGTAATTTAGTAAGTGCATCCATACTTCATTACAACTTGGCAAAGCGTTGAGGCATATTGACCTTGGTGGTTGAGCGCTACAGTCACTTATCTCGTTTATTGGAAGAGCGAAATATCAGTAACTTGGTGCATAGTCAGTGATAAAACACGAATAGATGACCTCTTGCACCTGCCGATATGAGACGTTGCTGTCCTGGAGATATGATTGCATCTGGACAGAGTGTACACACATTGTCTAGCCATGTTTGTGCGATATCCCATTCTTCCCAATATGCTTCATGGCTTTGCTAGGTGTATAACTTGATCTGTTGTGAAGATGCGGCATCATCCTCTGCTGCATGGCCAATATTACTGGTGTTAAACAACGGAAGCCAGCTAGTGCAGTGGTATAACAGAAAATGCAGGTCTCTCAGCGACTTCAGTGATAGAGGATCACCACTTCACCACTTGATGAGAGACTGAAGGGGTCCCATTTAGGAATGCAAGTTATTTCTCGCTAGAGGTTATAACTGTATCATTTACGCTGTGTTAATGATTACCAACAATGATCATACTATACAGCTGGATTGTATGGGATCCTAAATGTAAACTTCACATCATGCAAAGATAGCAAACGAATATACACCAGCATTAAAATATGTTGTAACACAATCACAGGATCTCTCTACAGCACAAGAGAACCACACGTTCCTGGGGAAATAGCGCAGGTAGAGTCGCAGCTCTCAAACAGGCAGTAGTAGTAGTAGTAGTAGGGCTTTAGGGTGCACACTGCTGAGGTCATTAGCACCCAGCAAACAGGCAGCATGTCTCTTATTGTTTCATTAAACAAAATGGGCCACATTCTCTAGCACTTGTCACACACCACACTCCAATTTTCAGCAAGAAGTGAACAATTTCACTCATTAGCACAGGTTATGTTGAGCTAGTACGTTTAGCAAGTTTCAAGGTGATCACTCTAAACTGACACCAATTTCATCTAGTTCATTTTATTTTTTTGTTGTTGCTTAATGAAGCTGTCGATTGTCAGGATTATATTAGCATCCTCAGTGTGACGGAATTTCGTCCCACAGTTCTTTTAGATGTCAGTGAAAGATGTTTTAAAGTGCACTTAAACCATTGGTCTCGGACCGATTTGAACCCACAACCTTCAGATCAGTAGTACAGTATCTAACCAACTAAGCCACCCAGACCGACCAGTTAATTTTCTGTTAAAATTAACTAGAATGCTTCTTGTCTAATTCAAACCTGAAGCTTCAAATTTAATTGCATGAATGCCTGAAAATTAGAGTTTGGTGTGCAGTAAGTGCTAGAAAAATAATAACTCATTTTGTTCAATGAAATAAGATATATATATATATATATATGCTGCCTTTTGACATAAGAATTTAGTGTGCCACCGCCTGCACCATTTTCCTAGGAACTCTCAGCTGTCTTGTGCAGTGGAGAGAGCCCGCAAATGTATTTTAATCACCCTCTATTGCCCACAATATGCAATTTCTTGTAGGACACTGATAAACCATGGTAATCACATTTTGAAAGACTACGTTGCTATTGAGGAGAAACATTAATAACCAAGCACATATTACTCTAAAATCATAAAAGATGTAGATTACCTCAGCTAGTTAGTTATATACCCAGAGCTAGGGACACAATTTTACGGTAAATAAAACTTGTGAATGTTGTTTATAAAAAGAAGACTCAAAGCGGAATAAAAGCTGTGCAATAAAACACCAAATATTACCGTTATAATTTACACTTCAGATGGAGCTATTTCACAATCAACATTAGACATTTAAATATACATTGACTGGAGAAATTTTAAACCAGCTATTGAAGTGAGTGATTAGGGTTTAAGGGGCCGTCAACAGCTAGGTCATTAGAACCCCCCAGCTATTGGATAATCTTGTATTAATCCTCGTACAAGTTGTTCTGTCACTTTCCTGAAAGTAAGATTTTGACTCTTTGCAGCTGCATATGGAATTTAGCAAAATCACGAACAGGTACATTATAAAAATGTGGGATCATTTTTATTTTGTCTTCCAAGAAGCATCTATTATAATTTTTAACTGAAGTAAAACAATTCTTCATGTCTAGTATCATTTAAAAATAAACTAGACAACTATTAATGTCTGCTGTGTTAAGATCCTTTATTCTTTTCTCTAAGCCATTTTTCCTGCAAGTAAATATCACAACAAATTATTAGTTTTGTTGTAAATCGTAAATAAACATTCATTTCGCTAACTACGTTAAAATTTGCATTTAATCATGAGAGTAAACATTGGTAATTATTTGTACAATTGCTATAAAATTAATTCTGGAAACCTTTTATTCCATATTAACAAATTTGTTGTATTAGATTGACAATGCCGCTTGTGATCTCTTGCCAAGGAGACTGATGTTACATAAGTTGAGGTTATTATCCCTGATAAGCAATAGCAATACGTATGTCATCCAGGCATGGTAACGATGGCGATGACAGATAACGTGCATGTAGGGGTAAGAGGGGAAATGCTGCATTGCAACTGTTCCATCTTTCTCACGAAGTATTTGTACACATTATACACCATTTCTCTGGCTTGACTGTCAATAATGCAACGTTTGTTTTGCTTCTGCCATCTTTGAAACCATTAATGAACTTACTATCACACAACGGAGAGGACTTATTGCTCGGAATTACTTAATTTCACTGTAAAACTGTATAAATGTGCTCACACATGCTCTGAAACAGGCTACATCTGCTTGGCTAGAAAACATGCGACTGAGATGTCACTGGATGTCTACTGGGTAGCCACCTTTGTTTCTGACAGCGACTTTAGTTGCTGTGTCTCCGTCACATCATTTTCTGCACTTTTCTAGCCCCCATGAAGTGCCTATAAACTAACAGGAAGATTTCTAAACTGCTACGGACTTCTGGCATGGAATGAGAGTAAACTCTGACAGAGAAGGGAAGTGAAGGAAGAAAGAATGACATACCACATTTCTGATGTAACACCGAAAAATATCTTTTATTTGACAAATACTTGGTATATCGCATGGATGATACAAAGCTCACATGTTATACAAGTCTGCTATAAATCAACAGAAAAGCACTTACAACGTAAAGAACATGTTATATCACATACAAGCATTGACACGACAGACACAGAGCTACTTTTATCATCTATTTTTACATATATATACAAAAATCACTGGGTAGCATACAATAGTACGGACATATTCCTTTCCCAAATCGTGCGGAATGCTGAATGTTCTCAACTCCAGCTCGTGTACAAAACCAAAATGAGCCGCAACGAAACATATGCCAGCTTACGTTACAGTGCAGCCAGTTAAAGACTCTATATACTAACTTTAATGCTACTACACAAGGGTTTTTATTTTTATTTATTTTTTTTTTCTCATTTAAAACACACCAGCGAGTTTTGGAGTTCCTTTCTTTGGGACAACTAATTAACAAGTTGCCCAGGCATTGACTAGGTTCTTATCATAAGGAGTGTGGTGGGAATTCATAGCAACAAGATTATAACAGACAAAACCAAACACTTTGTGCACATTGGAATGTGTCCATTGTTACCAACATGTGCAGCTTTTGGATCACAGTTGGCTGTGCCGAGTCAAAAGAAAACGTGAAAAAGAGGACAGTGTGTCAAGAAAAAGAAATTAAAGAGTTTGAAGAATTTGAAATGCCCACAAGGAACTTTTTTTGTTTAGATTTTGTTGTTGTATAAACAAAGGAAACAACGTTGCTAGTAAAATGCCTACTCTCTTTCCTTCAAGACGCGTTGTTACAAAGGAGAAAAAAACGTTTAGCGTTGCACTGTATGGATCTGCCTATTAACAACACAGATATATAACAGTACCATCATTTGTACACTTATTTCTGAGTATATACAAAACTCTTTATAAAAACACAACAAACACTGGACGAAAACCAGCGTTGCCGTTCTTCTCCGAAGCTAAATGCTACTCATTTCTACCTAAGCCATTTCAATCTTTCAGTTTAAACAGAAATAAGGTTGACAAAATGAAATGAAATAAAACACTTGTGAACAATGGAACATAGAGTTGTTACTGTTCGTATTGTTATTTACAAATGTACAACAACCAAAAGAGTCGTCGGCAGGTCAGCATCTCGCCGACGATGAATGGCTTGGTATCAACATCAGTCGACCGTACCTCCAACATACTTCAACCTTCAAGCGAGAGAACCAGTTCAAGACCAACATATTTATGTACAAGCAAAATCTTTGGGAGCCATCTAGTTTACCATCTTTCCAGCTCGGCCATCACGCTAGGAACTCACGACTTCAAACTTGAGCCAATTTCGGCTAGTGGTAGAGATGGGCGTGCCATCTACACCATGCAGCTTGCACCTTGAGGAGCGAAGCTGTTAGTGAAAACAATAACCCATGATCCTGGGGTTCACCAAGGGCTTAAGTCTCCCGTTCCTTCTTCACCTTAAACTCCTCGCCCAGGATGGTTGCTATCTCTCCCTGCATGAACGCCCATGGCACGTTGGAGTTGGCCAATGGACATTTCTCGCCACTTGGGCAATAAACCTGCAACAACACAAAGGCACATTATAACCGTCTTCTTTCTGTCAACAAAACAAGTTTGTCAAAATAACAACTGATATGATACGCACCTCTGAGCCAGCGCCCTGGCGTTTGATGCTGTCACGAGAGCACGGGAAGCAGAATTTGTGGTGTGGGACGGAGGGGCACTGGACGAAGTGTGTGTCCTCTAGCCGCTCCTGGCACAGGGTACACTTGAGCGTTGTTGTGCTGGGCACTGCGCCACCTGGGGTACCTGCACCATTTGAGCCAGCTCCAGGGTTTGATCCTGTATCAGTCGCACCTCCAGTTGGGGTACCTGCGCCATCACCACCAGACACGCCATTACTGTTGGCAGCCTCACTTGAGGAAACTGTCGTAGAGCTGACATGACGACTTCCCGAGGAGCGTCGGCTGCTGGAGGAACCTGCGCCAACAAGACTTAATGTGTTACTATGTGCTTGCTTTGTAACTGTCAGCTAAATTAAGTAACCCTGAGTTATTCATTTCATTCATCATCTTCAATGTCAGCAACACCAAGTGCCGATAAAAACTGCATTCATGCAAACATTACAGTGTAAGCTATCTTTAATTTTTAAATAAATTTTAGAGGTAAGACCTGAACCAAGTACTTAAATAATTGCCTCAATTATCAAGTGACCTGCCTTCTCAAAGTCTGGAAATTTTTAATTAGAATCATTTCTTTCTATCCGCACAACATGTAAACTTGCGCAAGAGTCATTCCGAGGTAAAAATGAATAAGACCAATGTTAAATAAATATAAGCAAAAAAAGTTTCTGAAACCCAGGGAGCGCAGCAGTGCTGAAATGCCCATGTGTTTGGTTCAAGTCATATCATCATTCATCTTGAAAGTTATTTTATTTTGAAAATGTAATAACAAAAAATGATGTACAATGAATTGAATGTATGTACAAAAGAAGTGAGAGAAAATCAAATGAAATCCAGCACAAGATCAGCCTATTCTCGCAGCTAATTAACCATTCCATTCTACAGCATGTCCAGTGTTCAAAAAAAGTCTGCAGGTTTATTGCATATTTACTTATTTTGTCATCGCCTCCACTGCAAGTGTTTTACAATACATTTCCATAAGATTGCGTGGTTTGCAACAGCCAAGGAATGTTGCGAATACACACCTTACATAGAGCAAGCTGTTTACTATGTGATAAAACATTTCTGTTTCCGTAATTCTGTGCTAATGTTCGTATTGGGCAGTAATTGTTGTTTATATGAAACCTCTTCAAATAGCGACCTTGTGTAAGAACACGCGAGTGTGCAGCACTCTCGTTCACCTGTCGCTGCAAGATCTGTAGTCTTTTCTTTACACTGGATGCTCTATGTGTAATCTTTAAATCATAAATTAATAATAATGATAATAAATTAATAATAATGATAATGACGAAGTGCGGCTACCTGACGAGTTGGGCGAATGCTGAGAGCCTCTTGAGGCCGACCTTGGGCCCCCAGATCCGGGGGGACTTCCCCCTCCGGTGCTCCGTGGAGAGCCGGGGGGCAGGTTATCAGCTACTGACATGAGGGCAGCCATTGGAGACTGGCCGTTGCCGCCACCGCCACCTCCACTTCCACCGCCCTGCTGCTGCTGTTGTTGCTGGGCAGGCTGCGACTCCGGTGGGGACCCGGTCCGGGGGCCCAGGGGCGACCCAGCCCCCCCATTATTCACGCCCAAAGCAACTCCCGGGTAACCTGCGCAATGCAACACAAATAAAGTAACAAACAAAAATAAAATAAAGTAAACTTAAAGAACAAAACAAACCTAGGAACCTTAGCCAACTAAACGTCATCTCTGCCTCTGCGTCTGTTCAAATCCTGAATCAAACTTCACAAAGCATACACTTCCTTCTGTCCCATTCTACAGTAGCAAAACCAACCTCTGCCCCAAAACCATTGTTCAGTTTACCCCTTAAATAAACACCCTGTAAATGTAGGAAAAAGCACAAGTGTGTAATTAATACCTGTGGCTTCACAAAATAAAAAAACCTATCAACTGAAACTTTTCAGTGAATTGGGGTTTATAATTTTTGGATTTACAAATGCCCAGCTACCATAATGAGCTCCTTAAAACATATATTTCCATCAATTGTTATGAGTGCCTATTAACAGCAGTGTGTTCTTCCATTGTTATCTTTCCAAGAAACAATTAGATTTTAAGCTTTCCTTACACAAACACAAAAGAATTTGTAGTCATATTTAAAAGTTGGTCAAAATTAGGAGGCTTATAGGCTGTGAGTTCTAGCAGGCAATATTTAAGTAAACCAGTTCGAGTATCAAGTTGAAATCTGTTGATGTATTGGAAAATGCTAGTGATTTGATTGTTACCAAAATATACATATTTATAATTTTTTTTCAAATTAAGACATCAAAGAATACATAAAGTTTAAAGCAGACAGACACAGACTAGTAGAAACAATGTAAACAAGCCAGGTAATGGTGACTGAAAACGTAAAATCCCCCTGTGGTCCAAAGCTTAGGTAAAACCTTGAGAAAATCGTAGCCAGGATTTGTATTCTTACTGCAGCAAGAGATAAATTAATAACCTTGCCTGAGCTTATTTGTTAGGTTTATAAAACAAATGCCTAGGACTTGAAGACACTGGGACGTTAATTATTAATGTATTATGCTATGTTTATGAAGATTTAGTGATATAGAGCGCCAAGATCAATTTTACCATGTTTTTAAACCTTGAATTTGTTTGCAAATTAACAATGTTTTGCCAAGTTCATATTCAGGGCTTTTTTTCCGTAACGAGAGACACATTTTGGTGTATTTTGTGAGATACAATTGCTGTGTATGGAAGAAAATGAATCATGTTCTTCAAATGAGAATGAAAAGTAGAAATCCTAACCTCAATATAATACTTGGAATTGATCGGTCTCCAAGATTACTTATTCTACAATAAATGGGTTATGGGAACCAGAACGCTATAGGCTTGAAGTTTAAGGGTTTTAATTCATAATACTGATATGGGAACAGCCAAGAATCGATAACAATGTGAAAAATCAATTTTTATATCACGTCTTTAGAACAGACGAATTTGTTTTTCGAGGGTCTGCAGCTTAGCCAACTTTGAAGCCCAATGCAGTAAACAGTTTAAGAAGCCATTTTGTTACGCGTTTGTGATTCTTAAATTAATCGACAGTACTTATAAACAGAATTGGGAACGGAAGCTCGTGTGGATGCACCGAATCATACCAACCGGTTTTGTGTTTGCAAGTCTGCACCTGCGAGAACTCTATAACGGCAGTTATGGTTCGTGGCCTCTTTGACTATCTTCTACAATAAATGCATACAATAGGCATACCCGCATACAGAATACTATGATCGGGAAAGCGAAACGTGAAACTAACGTTGGCGTTTCCGGGTTTCGAAAAGCTTGGCATTTGAAAAGTTGTGCTGTTAGCTTTTACCCCGTTCTGGTTCTCGGGTAATTGTGCATGGGGTTTAACGGCCAATTCTTTGAATCTGGGCTCATATGAACACCGGTTAATCGTTACGTACGTTCTTCAACTCTTAGGCTTAAGATGCTTTTGGATACGCACGTGATATTTCCTACTGGCATCTGGAGAGGATTGTACAGCTTTGAACGACCGACATTCAAAGGAGTCTGCCAACTAGCCAGTATGTTTTAAAGGTACCCGGTTCGATCAAGGGTGCTTATGCAACCCAGGAGACCTGTATCCCAGCTGACGTTGTGTAACCAGCCGGTGACGTATTGCAGTGTTGCCACATTGCTACACCTGACGCGACCTTACAGCTGATGAATGTTTCTCCTCGCACCATATGTTTATACCTGCATTGCATCAGCCTCTCACACATGCAAAACTCCACCGGCTATTTGAACCTACGGCCTGTGAAGGTGACACCATACAAGCATTTTCATTTCCTGACTTTCTCGGGCAAAAAGTATTCACGAATGTGTTGCCTCAGCACCAGGAGGAAAATGCTACAAATAACCAACGTGGCTACATAAACAACGCAAATTGGCAGTAATCCCATTACCTGAGATAATCTTAGGAACTCGAAAACATGAGATATGATAGTGTTATCTCGGGTGATAAAACCACTTCTGGTGAAATCTTGCCAACTTTCTTCTTGCCTGAAAACGGCTGCCTGCCGTTATCTTTATCACGCCACCACCTGTCGATAAGATAAGCTACAGGATGCAGCAGCAGTGGTCTGTTCCGGTGTTGTTAATTATATGTAGGTGCACAAAATGTTTAATTTCTTTGTTCGCGTTCAACCCAAATTCATCACAAATGCAATCTGATTCGTTTTTGTTAAATTATAAAGGATATCCGCGACGTAACAATGAACAGCACACAACTGTTTAAACAAAATATTCAGTCGCATGTATAAAAAGTACAGGTCTGCCAAATGGAGCGCAAAAGTTGATGTTTCGAATTGTTATGCATGATGGTAATAGGGCATTTTATTGTACTTGGCGATTCTAGATTAATATAACAATTAGGTTTTCAATTTTATACGTCCTGTTTGTGTTTAAGCTAACAGAAACGGCATTATAAAGCACGTTTCTTAGTAGTATTGTGGTTCTAGAGTAGAGTTAAGTGGAATAGCATTCTATTAACGTTGTATAATACGACCGACAAAGGATAAGGGAGTGCAGAAATGGTAATACAGTACATCAACAACGTTTTATGTATTCATTATTGGTGTTACAATGCAAAAATGCTTTTGGTGCGACGCTTACACATGCCTGCATTAACTTTGGGTTAACAGGAAATCTTAATACACTATTAACGGGGAAAATATGTTCTTTTGCTACGTGGGTTGGACCGCACCCCACGACGCCTCCGCAGTCTCTCTCAAACCGCCGGATGCATGCACTTCCTTCCAGATGACAAATCACCCTACAAAGTACAACGACAAAAAGTTGTTGGAATCTAGCTCTAATACGAATCTTAACAGTCCCTTGTTTTTATTTCATCCGTCAATCTGCTTCACGTCAGTGTATATTTTAATAACAGTATTACGTTCAAACCTAACATACGAAAAGCGCAAAGTGAATTGGATTAAACGAAAATCCTTCTTGAATTCTGATTAGAAGTAGTGAGAGCTCGCTGAAGCATATTTGTTATTTTTTCACACTTAATACATGTACATCAAACATTAATACTTATGTTAACATAGGCTGGACACTCGAAACAGATATACAGGTTAAAATTCTCATGGTAAACAGGTTACAGTTTCCATTATCTTCTGAGACTTAATTCTGTATCTGAATTGTATACATGAGACATATTCATAAGTCAGTCGCGTCTATCTTATTTTAAATTAGTCATTTCAATGTTTGTATACACCGCTAGACAAACAATTTAGAGTGCACCAGTAGCGGCCGGAAAAAAAGTTGCATTTACCTTAAAATGCATATTCAGTTTAAGAATATATACATATTCTGCCTCTTTGCGCATTAAAACTCAGAAAGAATAACAGAGTTATCACACCTCCAAGTGCATGTTAAGTTTACTTATTTTATAAATATGCTTGTGAAGGATCATAAAAGTGATATTTTTATTAGGCACGGTACATAAGTGCTAGTATATTCGAAAGACCGTGCTGACGTGTGAGAGCTGCGGAATGGTTTGGCAACAGCGCAGTGCTGCAAGGCGGCCTACAATCGGCAACACAGCGATGACGCGTCAGTCAGTCGTACACAAAAATCCGGTCGAATCAACATTCCACGGCCCCCTGCAAGCTCCTCGTGTCCCGGACCCGACTGCAGGCGAGACGAGCCGAGCCGAGCGCGAAAAGAAGGCCATGACGCCGCTGCATGACGTCACGCGGCGAAATGCCAGTTACGAACGTGAACGAAAAGGAGCGGACTTCCGTGACATTCAAGCGCGAGCGAGCGAGCGGGGCCACAAATAAACCTTGCTGACTCAAGCCCCGGCCATGCCGATAACACCCACTGATATGTTTATACACAAGTGCAGCGTTGCAACATGCTCCCCCTTACACACGTTTCGAAACTTCCCAATTTGCAGCAACATCCCCACTAACCTAATGGCCTGATCCGGTCCGCTCCGCTTCCTCTACAGCGACAAATCTAAACACGCTCTCAGACAAATCTACAAGCCTAAGGGAAACTGTTCTGTGGACTTCGGGGAATGAACCCAAGTGTTACTGGTAAATGTGACACTCCTAATAACAACCTCTGAGCAAAATCACCTTACATCACCCAATTATGCTGCTGACAGGCAACTTTCGGAATGGATTATATCAACATTTGGGGGTTACATATTCAACAATGGTGTCCGAGCATTTTGCACAACAATGAAGTTGACAGGGAAATAACATCCGTGGGAACAAATGAATGGTGGCTTAGCTCGTGAGAACGATTGACATTTGGAGTTGGCAACGCCGCGGTGACGTCACGAGCTGGCTGACGGCTCCTTTGTTGTTAGGGAGGTCTGCCGTGTATGGTCAGATCAATATGTCGCTGGCTCAGAGAAAGTAGCGCAGGCTTCGCGCACTCAATGAAAACCATTTCCCACGTGCAGGGCAACCCTAGGAATGCAACGCAATCGATTTTCACCATTCCTGCGCAGTATTCCGTCGCGCATGCCTGCCTCCGTGACGTCACCCAGCGGAAGTGATGATGGAAAGCAGCCATGCGTGCCGGGATCGATTCTCGTATGTAACAAACTTACCGTTCTTGAAGGAAGTGGCTGTGTCGAAGCTGGGAGCTCTGATGGGGTGCTTCTCCTTGAAGCGACTCTCTATGAAGGGCGCTGCATGAGTGACGGCTGCCGGCAGAGACTCTCCTCGTGTGAGAGGGGGTCTGGTGGACCCCGTATGTTCCTCCACACTCATCATGCGCTTCGTACTAGGGGCACCGTCGCCATTCACGTGGTGCGGGTGCGAACCGTGGGGGTGTTCGTCCTCCTCAGACGTGGACAATCCCCGCTTCAGGTTAGCAGCCGCTGCCACTGCCGCCGACGACGAGGGGGGCAGCGAGTTGGGGCGGTGCATTGTGTGGTGGGCCGAGAGATGGGGCGTGGTGGGTAAACGCACCGTCCTCGTCATTCCCATTTGAGCGTCGTGTTCTCCAGACGCCGCCGCCTCCGACATGGTGCGAGGAATGCTGACGGCGGAGGCACCGCGCGGCGGGGGCGGCTGCGGTACGCTGGAGGCTGAGGCCGCATACTCGGCGGGTGCCAAGAGACCCGCGGCGCTGCGAGGATGATGCAGCGAGTAGCCGTGGTGAGGTCCTCCTGGGGGCGGAGGGGGTGGCTGTTGACTCTGTTGTTGTCGGCCTGGCACGTGGGCTGCGGGTGGCAGACCCACCACCTCCAGACCGTTCTGATGTGAGGAACTATCGTGAGGATTGCTCCTATGCTGCGGCTTGGCACTCCCCGAAGACGAACCCCCTCGCGACTGCGACTCCTGGAAGCCATGCGCCCTCTTCATCTGCCTCGCCGTCTCCAATACTAACTCTATTCTGTCCGCACCCTCATAGTTGACGCAACCCCTGCACACGGGCTCGGAAAAGTCATGCAACATAGCCCAGGGCATGCGGGGCAGGTCGCACAAATAACAATGTTGTCGTTTCCCCATCTGCATTAATCCCGACATGTTGTGCTCTTCACCGCATTACCTACACAGTCACTAAACGTTGTTTGTTGTTCACTCTACACTGTTAGCAAGCCAACTGAGCCAGCCAGCTCGCCTCGCCTGCCTGCCTTCCTTCCTTGCGTGCGCACTGCATGATGGGAAGTGACGCGGCCCGCGCATCACCCTGCTACTGCTGCTGCAACAGAATGGAGGTCTCTGGGTTCGACCACTCTTTACTTCACTTCACTGCCAGGGAGTCCTACCGCGACCCGACCCGGCCTGACCTTGGCGATGCGATGCGGCCGCGGCCGCGTCCTCATGTGCTAACTCGCACACCATCCCCTTTAAATTGATATTATCGGCCTTCTCCAATTGTGACGTCAGCAACACGTTATATAAGGCACCGACACTCAAATTAACAGGTAGTAGTAAGTGTTGCCATCAACCATATCACAGTGGAAAAAAACAATGCAAATAAAAATCGCACATCAGTTCGATAATGTGCTTAGAGAAACTCCCGGTCGATAATGCTTGAAATGACATTGTCTACTCACTGCTTGACCTCATCTGACACAAAACAACGCCTGTTTAACCTTTCAAAGCGCTCTGCTTAAGGCAGGAAGAAGTCTAAGAATCCAATGCCCTTTATATGGTAATATAACGATCGCATACAAATGTCAATCAGATAGAGAAATTAAGGATCTGCTCTCTTGTGCTAGTTCAAGATACATCACGTGACAACAAACAGTGTTTACAAACCTAATATGAATTTTATTTTGCCTCTGACAAACCATTATAAACAATTCCTCACGCGAGTCTTCTAAAGTTCAAATGAGCCTATGTAAGGAAACAGTAAAAAGTTCTTTGCATTTTGATATTTATTTCATGAATATCGAACTATAAAATTTCAAAAATGGCTGATAATCACTCGCAGATTCTGCTGAAAGTTTCAACTTCATCACTCAAACATTGACAACAACTAATGCAAAATACTGCGAACAAGAAATGCTTTAAGAAATCGAGGTTAAAAATAACAATGTGTTCACGAGTGTTTCAAAGGTCAATTAATAAATCAAAGGTACAAAATGAAAATATTGAGTTTAATCATAACAAAAAGCAAAAATGCCATTTTCGTATTTCTAGATTTCCAAAAAGTTTTACAGGTACAGTGCCTTAAACGTACAATTTAAAACATTATTACGGAATTTTTCAACAATTTTAACATAGTAACCAGATGTACATTGTTGTCTGTCATAGCAAGTGGTTAACAAAAATACGTAAATATGCCAAAATCAATCAGAAAGGATATTTACAGAAAACTCGAGACACACGTTTTATCTGAAGTGCAGATATGTTCAACATATGCTATTTTAATTTTAAAAATTGGGAAAATGGATTTAATGATTTTTGGAGTATTCGAGGAAGCCGCTAAACGATTGAGATAGCAGGGAAAACACACGACTTGGAAGAAATATAATGTTTATATCACTTTTATTTACTCACACGATTTATTATATTCCAGTACTTGTCTGCAATACGTAAGGGAAATATTGCACTAAAAACGGAACCAAGGCTTCACCCTAAATACACAGTTTGGGGTTCCCCTTAAGAAAAAATCTGATGTGTTGCACTCACATGAGTTTCTGTACTGTTGTACTAACCATTCTTACGTCTTCTTCGTGTTAGTTGAGATAAACATTTGAGAGATACAGAGCGACCTGCGCACACTTACACACTCGTTTATACTTGAGCAATAAATGATACGCCCCTGCCGGGAATCGAACCCGGGACCCATTGCACAGCAGAACAGTACGTTTCGTGCATGTAGAAGAGTGAGCAGAGAAAGTCACGTGATTCACCCCCCCCCCCCATGTGTTTTCAGACATCAAGTTGTCAGCTCGTCACTGGGAAGATCTGATGACCTCAGTGATATCGTGCTGGTGCACGCAGCAGGGGGTGGGGGGCCACAAGGCATTACCCCCAACTGGATCACTTTCACACAGCAATTTACATATTTGCATACTACGCTTCCAAGGACAAAGGAAATCCCACTGAGTACCAAACTTGGTATTTGATTTTCAATAACAATCGCCCACTCCAAATTATCCTTTAAATGGAACATTTTCCACGTAAAGGGTAATTTAGAGTGCAGGAATTTTCTTCAACATGTCGTGTCGCATCTTTCAAAAAAATTCAACATAAATACCGGCTTCGGTTTTTAACCAACTTTTCGTTTTTGAGCTATGCTGCCCATATACAAACACACGCGCGAACCTTTTTTTCTAAAAATGCTCTTTTTTGGATTCAGAGGGCCTGAAAACATATTTCTGGTGAAATCTCGACATCGAAGTTTTGGATGAAATGCTCAAATGAGCCCGGGGTTAAATAGAACTAAAAGTTATCCGACATTCATCTTTCAGAATAAGGTAAGAGCCCGGGAAAAAGAAAAGAAAAAACATACGGATAACTCACCCTAACCCTGGACCTCTGAATGTGAGAGAGATACGTAACCCCCACAGGTGGTCATAGCTGTTTTATTACCGGTTTATAAAAGTTGCGAAGGGCGAGAGGGGAGGGGAGGGGAGGTGAGGAGGGGAGGAGCACAACTGCGGTTCTGCTAGTAAATAAACAAAACATAAACGTCCAAGGGGTGAACATTCACATTAGCTTCTTCACCTCTGTCCTTTATTAATGGGTTATACAAACTATTCTTACCAAAGCTTGTTTTTCTATGTATCTACTTCATCTTATAAACATAAACCTTGGTAGAATATATATACTTTATTTTAATCAAAATTGCTGAGCCATTTTTTTTACGAAAATTCAAAATTTCGAAGAAAGTTTCCATGTAACGCGTAGTTAGTTTGCAGTTGGGAGTTTTCTTCTTGATAACTGGACTTGAGTTTCGTATTTCTGTGTTATCTTCTGCAGTATTACCTGAGGGCGGTAATTATGTGAAAGGACGATGTACTCCTAATATGTAACAGTGTGACGTCACACTTTCACTTGTCACTGCAAATCCTCCGTTATGCAGATAAGAACTCGCGACTTTCTCCTCCCATCCAGCACATTCTCCCAATAAAATGTTATTCTGCTACTGACGTCAGAGTTAATCACATAACAGAAATGGTTTCAATACTTTAGCAGGCGATGTGTTACTCAACAATGGACACACGGAGGGACGCCTGATTTTCAAAGTGCACAACTGGAAACAATGCATGATTTGTGGAGTTGTACATCTTTACCTTCTCTACCACACAGGTAAGCAGGTAGAGGAAGTATTGTATACTACTTCGGTATTCTCGTAAGTTCAGCAAAGATAGCGACAGAAAGATTTTCGAGAACATGTAAACAAAAGAAATAGGAAGGTCACTGTCAATAAGGCACCGTGCACTTCACGCCACAGTTCCACTTTGTCATTGGAAAACACTGCACACCCTCGCATACGACCCCCCCCCCCCATGTGACGTAAAAGTTGCATAGTTCAGTCATGCTTACGCAGAGAGTTTCCCCAATGTCTGCTTATCACTTCACTTTCCTGTATCACTCTTCAGGCACGCATTTAGCAATACATTTCTGCGGGGATGTCCTACTCTCTAAATGGTTCAGAGAAAATAATTTAAAAATTGGCTTTTATGGCATTTAGTTTTCAATGCTGTAATTTTTTTAATTCGATATCCCTCTTAGAAACTCAATTAAAACCCACTGAAGACTGACCCAACACTGACCACTAGTATTCCTGCCGACTCGCTTACATAGCCGAGAATAAGGTACCACTGATTTTTCTGGAAATCGACGTCTCGCGAAGTTTCTTGTAAAAACCCAGCACTAGAAGCTTTTAGAGCTGTCTGGAAACGACTTTTGATCATTGTCGCAAGTTGCTTAGTAACGTAGTGGTGTGAGGTAGCTGATATTTAGCTTCCTTTGATTTGCAGCCGCCGTCACATTGTTTACGTAGGCTATTATAAGGGTGATTCACTGTGATTGATTTTTGTTATAGAACATGAAAGGATATGCCGGGGGGAGGGGGTTCGGACCTCCAGAGCTCCCCTTTAAATACGTCCTTGTCGCTCTTGTACCCAAAACGATATTTCTGCGAACATTAATCTGGATTAAGATAAAATACAGTATGAACTACTTAACAGATTCCTATAAATAGGTTATAATACCGGCAAGTTTCAAGACCACTGACAGTCGATGCCACAATGCCGTTTGTGCCTTTGCGTAGATGAACATAACCTAAAACGTTTCGCTCCAAAACGAAATTCATGTGTATATAAAGCAGCATGTTAAAAAGTACTTTCTAGCTACGTTCACTGTATACATTAGTGTAAATGATGATAATAGTGCTACTGTAACTATTAGAGTTAATGTAATGTATGCAAGAACCGGAATCAATTCCCTTGCACTGCCATAAAAACAAAACTAAACGCTCCGACTGTGTGTGTGTATCTAAACAAGTGCATGCAGCCTTCAACCACCCGCTCCAAGGTTATACAATGTCATACGTATGCAGATTTGCACCAAACTAAAGGTTAGAGTTAAACGCATTACTAGAAAAAAAGTTTCCATAACCACGGTTGTGATTGGCTTTCACTCGCGGAGTAAACACGGAAGCACAAGGCAGGGTGTGTGTTTATGTTCTCAAGACGCACCGTTACGGTGTTTATGTACTGAGCTAGGGAAAGTGACACCCACACAATCTGCAGTGTTGCCAGCTTGTTTTCAAGAAAAGTAAAACATCTCCGTACGAAATGGCCAGAGACAAAATGTCTTCCAAATATCGATATGTATCACTGGTTTAAATTAATGTAATGACTTCTCTTTCACCCTGTATAGTTTTCTATAGCTAAACATTTCTTTTGATGTAAAATGCATTGGTACTTTCTTAAGTCATAATAGGTTCATATCGATCTTAATTAATGGGCATTAAAATCATACAGTAACAAAACGGTAATTTTAACAAATTATTACGGCTATAAACATTTTATCATGTCTGAAATTATTGCTTTATAGTTCGTAGCACATAATATGAGCTTATAAAGTTGAAGAAACCACTATCAAAGGTAAAACTCTGATGTATGTACTCATATAGCTTTCTCTACCCACTCTACTGTTACAAACGCTTATTATTCTATGTACTCGTACCTCCTTCATGTTAGGATAATAAGGTGACGGGGTGCCCCTCGGCAGGGAGGGTGAGGTGAGAGAATACGAAGGGTGGTCGCAACTGAGGAGAGACGACAGTAGAGGGCAAGGATATACAGTAGAACCCCGATAACTCGACATTCTGTATAACTCGACCACCTTATTTATTTTAATTTTTATTTTTTTATTTTTTATCGTTACACTTGGCTGTAATAATGCACTATGTGCTATGAACAGCATGGTATGTAAATTTCAATTACTATACAACCTATGGGAATGTACCACGTGTTCACTGATCACCATAAACCCTCACATCTAAGTGCTTTCTCATGGAGAACGTTTCTATGCTATCAGTTTTACTATGCAACGTATTACATTCATATGGTTTTCTCTATTCACTTTTCCTTTACGTAACACATTCACATGTCCTTCCCTACTCGCTCTTCAACATACAATTCATGCAACTTTGTATATGACTGAAATAGAAATGCAACGCATTACATTCACATGGTTTTCTCTACTCAGTTTTCCTCTACGCAACACATTCACATGCCCTTCCCTACTCGCTCTTCAACATACAATTCATGCAACTTTGTATATGACTGAAATAGAAATGCAACGCATTACATTCACACGGTTTTCTCTACTCAGTTTTCCTCTACGTAACACATTCACATGCCCTTCCCTACTCGCTCTTCAACATACAATTCATGCAACTTTGTATATGACTGAAATAGAAATGCAACGCATTACATTCACACGGTTTTCCCTAACATTTTTCTGTTACCTACGTACAACATTCACATCCCTTTCTCTTTTCAATTTTCTACCACGTTCACATGTCTTTCTCTGCTCACTCTTGTACAAACAATACATACAATTTTCTATATTGTTGAAATAGAAACACCGCGTATTACATTCACACGGTTTTCTCTACTGCTTCTCTCTTACCTATCAGATTCACACGTCTTTCTCGACTCCCTCCTCTACAAACAATTCACACAATTTTATGTCCAATTGACATAGAAGTGCAACCTATTACATTCACACCATTTTCTCTACTCCGTTTTCCTTTTACGTATAACATTCGTATATCTTTCTCTACACTCTTGTACAAATAATTCATACCATTTTGTATATTATTGAAATAGAAATGCAACTTAATAAATTCACAATGTTTCTGTGCTACTTTTCTTCCTGTGGTATTCGTGGTTATTCAACAATGCTTTTATATAGTGCCTTCCCGGTGATTTTATTTATTTTGTTTATCTTTATTTTGAGCTTTATAGTAATTTAAGAGTTTTAATTAAATCTTTAAGTGTATAGACGTTTCAAGAAGCACAAGGTGCAAGCTGTGTAAGTTGTGTGGTGGGGAATGTAGGTTTCCTGCACTGAGTCAGTTCTGTTACTACGCGGGGCGTATGTTTATAGCATGCACGATAAGCAGCAAGGCGCTGTTCGTTGACTTGCACGTGAATATCACGCCGAGCTGTGCCGTGACGTCACAGCGACGCGCCGAGCCCAGCCAGTGTTGCCATGCCAACACAAAACATTTCCTGCTCTGATAACAGGCTGGCCAGCCGTGTTGTCAAACACGATGTTCGTCTGTTAATTGGTTTCGTCGCCACTCCTCTGCTTTTGTAATTTAAATTCGTCCTTGGGACCTATTTCTCTAAGCTATTTCAGTTGAGAGCAAATAATAAACACACAGACTACGTCATGGAACTGGTTCTATCTATTCCCCTACTCTGCGCCCAAGCGACACGAGGACGCACTATTTAGATGAAAACAGCGTTTTCCAGTTTTACTATTTCTACCGGATTTCACTAGAAATACACGTTTTGACACTCGAGTATGAGAATACGCAAGGTGCAAGCCATAGTCCAATGTGTTAACACATAAGGAACATTAAGAAACATTTTTGTGTAGTAAGATTTTGCATATCTCTTACGGCTTACCAAATATTCAAAAGTCGTTCAGAACGAGGAGTTCACTTTACTCTATTTTCACTGTTGTTCGGAAATAACCAATCATTTTACTGAACTGAATGGTTATTGTACATGCGTGCGCAAGTTCCGCGGAGTGATACAAAAGAACGAACGGATTGTGGTATGTGATCCTTCGCTGGCAAGTGTATCGGCATTTTCATTGCCTTGCCTTCAAATCCCAGAATGACCTGGGACCCATGCCAGGATGACTAGACTCGCCTTCTACTTTAGTTCTATGTAGCTGTATGACCTTTTAAATGTCTGCCTAGCTTGGTACAAATTTGCAGTAAAAAAGATAACTTTTGCCAACATTAAATGAATCTTCTACTACTAAAGTCAGAACAGAAGTTTTAGTCTTGAATTTTTTAAAATCTTTTCTCCTGTTTTCATTTGTCAGCACACTCTCAGATTCAATTGTTTCATACGATGTACTTTTTTATATCAATGAGTAACTTTTTCTATTTATGTATCTAGTAGATTACATGAAAGAATACTGAGACAATTTTAGTAGTATTAAACAAAAAATTAAACCCTCCAGAATTCAGTTCGTTCAAGTCCAGGCCTAGGTCTACTGCCCGACCGCTGCTTCCCCCACCTCTGCCCATCACAGGCGTCATGAGTGGGCTGCAGTACTGTATGTGGGACGTGGTCAGCGATCTTGGTAACCAGGGGCCACATTAGCTCCTCAATTGGCCCCTAAGGGAGCTATGTAGGCTCAGTGTACCCCGGACCACGTCTCCCAGCATAAGAAAATCCCCAAGTTAGTAGCTAGAATCGAACCCGGGTCTCCCGCGTTAATGTCATCTAAAATAGTCAGAAAGGTCATGAAATGAAAAGACTCGAGGTTTAGCGACAGGGCAATATGGACCCCCGTTCGCTAAACAATCGCTAGGCTCGGCAGCTGGGTTGCCATTCAGGGTCAGAATAATTCCACGAGTTTTGCACCGCCAGTACTAGAGTCCAACATGGCATGCTGTAGACTTTGTCACTTTTATAACCAGCCAGAAAAGAAATAACAACTTTGTAAACAGATACACGCTTATCGAACATTTCTATATCACATATATCATTATTCACATATATGGCGGCGAGGATTAAAATACAATTAGCTGATAGTACGTTATCTCTTCTATAGCTGATAATGTTCAGTGAATCACGACGTATGCAACTTCTCCAAGTAATTTCATTTGCCATTGTTTCTCTGGAGCCACTCCAACTACACATTTGATAAGTGACGTGTTTACATTGTAGAAATTATTCTTACAAAACGTAACTCTTCTATCTTGTCCATGTCAATCGAGATAAACGTTTGTAGAAATGGTTTTGTTCTACATGGGTAGTACAAGAGACTAAAGCAGGGTTTAGCTAACTTAAACTCGCTTTTGTCTTTCTTCCTCCTGAGATCAGCATTGGCAACAATCTGTCACGGAAACAACAGCATTGGCAACAATCTGTCACGGAAACAACAGCATTGGCAACACTCTGTCACGGAAACAACAGCATTGGCAACAATCTGTCACGGAAACAACAGCATTGGCAACATTCTGTCACGGAAACAACAGCATTGGCAACAATCTGTCACGGAAACAAAAGCATTGGCAACAATCTGTCACGGAAACAAAAGCATTGGCAACAATCTGTCACGGAAACAACAGCATTGGCAACAATCTGTCACGGAAACAACAGCATTGGCAACACTCTGTCACGGAAACAACAGCATTGGCAACAATCTGTCACGGAAACAACAGCAATGGCAACATTCTGTCACGGAAACAACAGCATTGGCAACAATCTGTCACGGAAACAAAAGCATTGGCAACAATCTGTCACGGAAACAACAGCATTGGCAACAATCTGTCACGGAAACAAAAGCATTGGCAACAATCTGTCACGGAAACAACAGCATTGGCAACAATCTGTCACGGAAACAACAGCATTGGCAACAATCTGTCACGGAAACAAAAGCATTGGCAACAATCTGTCACGGAAACAAAAGCATTGGCAACAATCTGTCACGGAAACAACAGCATTGGCAACAATCTGTCACGGAAACAACAGCATTGGCAACAATCTGTCACGGAAACAACAGCATTGGCAACAATCTGTCACGGAAACAACAGCATTGGCAACAATCTGTCACGGAAACAAAAGCATTGGCAACAATCTGTCACGGAAACAACAGCATTGGCAACAATCTGTCACGGAAACAACAGGATTGGCAACAATCTGTCACGGAAACAACAGCATTGGCAACAATCTGTCACGGAATAAACAGCATTGGCAACAATCTGTCACGGAAACAAAAGCATTGGCAACAATCTGTCACGGAAACAACAGCATTGGCAACAATCTGTCACGGAAACAACAGTATTGGCAACAATCTGTCACAGAAACAACAGCATTGGCAACAATCTGTCACAGAAACAACAGCAATGGCAACAATCTGTCACAGAAACAACAGCAATGGCAACAATCTGTCACGGAAACAACAGCATTGGCAACACTCTGTCACGGAAACAACAGCATTGGCAACACTCTGTCACGGAAACAACAGCATTGGCAACAATCTGTCACGGAAACAACAGCATTGGCAACACTCTGTCACGGAAACAACAGCATTGGCAACAATCTGTCACGGAAACAACAGCATTGGCAACACTCTGTCACGGAAACAACAGCATTGGCAACAATCTGTCACAGAAACAACAGCAATGGCAACAATCTGTCACGGAAACAACAGCATTGGCAACAATCTGTCACAGAAACAACAGCAATGGCAACAATCTGTCACAGAAACAACAGCAATGGCAACAATCTGTCACGGAAACAACAGCAATGGCAACAATCTGTCACGGAAACAACAGCAATGGCAACAATCTGTCACGGAAACAACAGCAATGGCAACAATCTGTCACAGAAACAACAGCAATGGCAACAATCTGTCACGGAAACAACAGCATTGGCAACAATCTGTCACGGAAACAACAGCATTGGCAACACTCTGTCACGGAAACAACAGCATTGGCAACAATCTGTCACAGAAACAACAGTATTGGGAACAATCTGTCACAGAAACAACAGCAATGGCAACAATCTGTCACAGAAACAACAGCAATGGCAACAATCTGTCACGGAAACAACAGCATTGGCAACAATCTGTCACGGAAACAACAGCATTGGCAACAATCTGTCACGGAAACAACAGTATTGGGAACAATCTGTCACGGAAACAACAGCATTGGCAACACTCTGTCACGGAAACAACAGCATTGGCAACAATCTGTCACGGAAACAACATTGGCAACAATCTGTCACGGAAACAACAGCATTGGCAACAATCTGTCACGGAAACAACAGCATTGGCAACAATCTGTCACGGAAACAAAAGCATTGGCAACAATCTGTCACGGAAACAACAGTATTGGCAACAATCTGTCACAGAAACAACAGCAATGGCAACAATCTGTCACAGAAACAACAGCAATGGCAACAATCTGTCACGGAAACAACAGCATTGGCAACACTCTGTCACGGAAACAACAGCATTGGCAACACTCTGTCACGGAAACAACAGCATTGGCAACAATCTCTCACGGAAACAACAGCATTGGCAACACTCTGTCACGGAAACAACAGCATTGGCAACAATCTGTCACGGAAACAACAGCATTGGCAACACTCTGTCACGGAAACAACAGCATTGGCAACAATCTGTCACAGAAACAACAGCAATGGCAACAATCTGTCACGGAAACAACAGCATTGGCAACAATCTGTCACAGAAACAACAGCAATGGCAACAATCTGTCACAGAAACAACAGCAATGGCAACAATCTGTCACGGAAACAACAGCAATGGCAACAATCTGTCACGGAAACAACAGCAATGGCAACAATCTGTCACGGAAACAACAGCAATGGCAACAATCTGTCACAGAAACAACAGCAATGGCAACAATCTGTCACGGAAACAACAGCATTGGCAACAATCTGTCACGGAAACAACAGCATTGGCAACACTCTGTCACAGAAACAACAGCATTGGCAACAATCTGTCACAGAAACAACAGTATTGAGAACAATCTGTCACAGAAACAACAGCATTGGCAACAATCTGTCACAGAAACAACAGCAATGGCAACAATCTGTCACAGAAACAACAGCAATGGCAACAATCTGTCACGGAAACAACAGCATTGGCAACAATCTGTCACGGAAACAACAGCATTGGCAACAATCTGTCACGGAAACAACAGTATTGGGAACAATCTGTCACGGAAACAACAGTATTGGGATCAATCTGTCACGGAAACAACAGCAATGGCAACAATCTGTCACAGAAAGAACAGCAATGGCAACAATCTGTCACGGAAACAACAGCATTGGCAACAATCTGTCACGGAAACAACAGCAATGGCAACAATCTGTCACGGAAACAACAGCATTGGCAACAATCTGTCACGGAAACAACAGCATTGGCAACAATCTGTCACAGAAACAACAGCATTGGCAACAATCTGTCACGGAAACAACAGCAATGGCAACAATCTGTCACGGAAACAACAGTATTGGGAACAATCTGTCACAGAAACAACAGCAATGGCAACAATCTGTCACAGAAAGAACAGCAATGGCAACAATCTGTCACGGAAACAACAGCATTGGCAACAATCTATCACGGAAACAACAGCATTGGCAACAATCTGTCACGGAAACAACAGTATTGGGAACAATCTGTCACGGAAACAACAGCAATGGCAACAATCTGTCACAGAAACAACAGCATTGGCAACAATCTGTCACGGAAACAACAGCATTGGCAACAATCTGTCACGGAAACAACAGCATTGGCAACAATCTGTCACGGAAACAACAGTATTGGGAACAATCTGTCACAGAAACAACAGCAATGGCAACAATCTGTCACAGAAAGAACAGCAATGGCAACAATCTGTCACGGAAACAACAGCAATGGCAACAATCTGTCACGGAAACAACAGCATTGGCAACAATCTGTCACGGAAACATAAGCATTGGCACAATCTGTCAGGGAAACAACAGCAATGGCAACAATCTGTCACAGAAAGAACAGCAATGGCAACAATCTGTCACGGAAACAACAGCAATGGCAACAATCTGTCACGGAAACAACAGCAATGGCAACAATCTGTCACGGAAACAACAGCATTGGCAACAATCTGTCACGGAAACAACAGCAATGGCAACAATCTGTCACAGAAAGAACAGCAATGGCAACAATCTGTCACGGAAACAACAGCATTGGCAACAATCTGTCACAGAAAGAACAGCATTGGCAACAATCTGTCACGGAAACAACAGCAATGGCAACAATCTGTCACAGAAAGAACAGCAATGGCAACAATCTGTCACGGAAACAACAGCAATGGCAACAATCTGTCACGGAAACAACAGCATTGGCAACAATCTGTCACGGAAACAACAGCAATGGCAACAATCTGTCACAGAAAGAACAGCAATGGCAACAATCTGTCACGGAAACAACAGCATTGGCAACAATCTGTCACGGAAACAACAGCAATGGCAACAATCTGTCACAGAAAGAACAGCAATGGCAACAATCTGTCACGGAAACAACAGCAATGGCAACAATCTGTCACAGAAAGAACAGCATTGGCAACAATCTGTCACGGAAACAACAGCAATGGCAACAATCTGTCACAGAAAGAACAGCAATGGCAACAATCTGTCACGGAAACAACAGCAATGGCAACAATCTGTCACGGAAACAACAGCAATGGCAACAATCTGTCACAGAAAGAACAGCAATGGCAACAATCTGTCACGGAAACAACAGCATTGGCAACAATCTGTCACAGAAACAACAGCAATGGCAACAATCTGTCACAGAAAGAACAGCAATGGCAACAATCTGTCACGGAAACAACAGCATTGGCAACAATCTATCACGGAAACAACAGCATTGGCAACAATCTGTCACGGAAACAACAGTATTGGGAACAATCTGTCACAGAAACAACAGCAATGGCAACAATCTGTCACAGAAAGAACAGCAATGGCAACAATCTATCACGGAAACAACAGCATTGGCAACAATCTGTCACGGAAACAACAGCAATGGCAACAATCTGTCACGGAAACAACAGCAATGGCAACAATCTGTCACGGAAACAACAGCAATGGCAACAATCTGTCACAGAAACAACAGCATTGGCAACAATCTGTCACGGAAACAACAGCATTGGCAACAATCTGTCACGGAAACAACAGTATTGGGAACAATCTGTCACAGAAACAACAGCATTGGCAACAATCTGTCACGGAAACAACAGCATTGGCAACAATCTGTCACGGAAACAAAAGCATTGGCAACAATCTGTCACGGAAACAACAGTATTGGCAACAATCTGTCACAGAAACAACAGCAATGGCAACAATCTGTCACAGAAACAACAGCAATGGCAACAATCTGTCACGGAAACAACAGCATTGGCAACACTCTGTCACGGAAACAACAGCATTGGCAACACTCTGTCACGGAAACAACAGCATTGGCAACAATCTCTCACGGAAACAACAGCATTGGCAACACTCTGTCACGGAAACAACAGCATTGGCAACAATCTGTCACGGAAACAACAGCATTGGCAACACTCTGTCACGGAAACAACAGCATTGGCAACAATCTGTCACAGAAACAACAGCAATGGCAACAATCTGTCACGGAAACAACAGCATTGGCAACAATCTGTCACAGAAACAACAGCAATGGCAACAATCTGTCACAGAAACAACAGCAATGGCAACAATCTGTCACGGAAACAACAGCAATGGCAACAATCTGTCACGGAAACAACAGCAATGGCAACAATCTGTCACGGAAACAACAGCAATGGCAACAATCTGTCACAGAAACAACAGCAATGGCAACAATCTGTCACGGAAACAACAGCATTGGCAACAATCTGTCACGGAAACAACAGCATTGGCAACACTCTGTCACAGAAACAACAGCATTGGCAACAATCTGTCACAGAAACAACAGTATTGAGAACAATCTGTCACAGAAACAACAGCATTGGCAACAATCTGTCACAGAAACAACAGCAATGGCAACAATCTGTCACAGAAACAACAGCAATGGCAACAATCTGTCACGGAAACAACAGCATTGGCAACAATCTGTCACGGAAACAACAGCATTGGCAACAATCTGTCACGGAAACAACAGTATTGGGAACAATCTGTCACGGAAACAACAGTATTGGGATCAATCTGTCACGGAAACAACAGCAATGGCAACAATCTGTCACAGAAAGAACAGCAATGGCAACAATCTGTCACGGAAACAACAGCATTGGCAACAATCTGTCACGGAAACAACAGCAATGGCAACAATCTGTCACGGAAACAACAGCATTGGCAACACTCTGTCACGGAAACAACAGCATTGGCAACACTCTGTCACGGAAACAACAGCATTGGCAACAATCTGTCACGGAAACAACAGCATTGGCAACACTCTGTCACGGAAACAACAGCATTGGCAACAATCTGTCACGGAAACAACAGCATTGGCAACACTCTGTCACGGAAACAACAGCATTGGCAACAATCTGTCACAGAAACAACAGCAATGGCAACAATCTGTCACGGAAACAACAGCATTGGCAACAATCTGTCACAGAAACAACAGCAATGGCAACAATCTGTCACAGAAACAACAGCAATGGCAACAATCTGTCACGGAAACAACAGCAATGGCAACAATCTGTCACGGAAACAACAGCAATGGCAACAATCTGTCACGGAAACAACAGCAATGGCAACAATCTGTCACAGAAACAACAGCAATGGCAACAATCTGTCACGGAAACAACAGCATTGGCAACAATCTGTCACGGAAACAACAGCATTGGCAACACTCTGTCACGGAAACAACAGCATTGGCAACAATCTGTCACAGAAACAACAGTATTGGGAACAATCTGTCACAGAAACAACAGCAATGGCAACAATCTGTCACAGAAACAACAGCAATGGCAACAATCTGTCACGGAAACAACAGCATTGGCAACAATCTGTCACGGAAACAACAGCATTGGCAACAATCTGTCACGGAAACAACAGTATTGGGAACAATCTGTCACGGAAACAACAGCATTGGCAACACTCTGTCACGGAAACAACAGCATTGGCAACAATCTGTCACGGAAACAACATTGGCAACAATCTGTCACGGAAACAACAGCATTGGCAACAATCTGTCACGGAAACAACAGCATTGGCAACAATCTGTCACGGAAACAAAAGCATTGGCAACAATCTGTCACGGAAACAACAGTATTGGCAACAATCTGTCACAGAAACAACAGCAATGGCAACAATCTGTCACAGAAACAACAGCAATGGCAACAATCTGTCACGGAAACAACAGCATTGGCAACACTCTGTCACGGAAACAACAGCATTGGCAACACTCTGTCACGGAAACAACAGCATTGGCAACAATCTCTCACGGAAACAACAGCATTGGCAACACTCTGTCACGGAAACAACAGCATTGGCAACAATCTGTCACGGAAACAACAGCATTGGCAACACTCTGTCACGGAAACAACAGCATTGGCAACAATCTGTCACAGAAACAACAGCAATGGCAACAATCTGTCACGGAAACAACAGCATTGGCAACAATCTGTCACAGAAACAACAGCAATGGCAACAATCTGTCACAGAAACAACAGCAATGGCAACAATCTGTCACGGAAACAACAGCAATGGCAACAATCTGTCACGGAAACAACAGCAATGGCAACAATCTGTCACGGAAACAACAGCAATGGCAACAATCTGTCACAGAAACAACAGCAATGGCAACAATCTGTCACGGAAACAACAGCATTGGCAACAATCTGTCACGGAAACAACAGCATTGGCAACACTCTGTCACAGAAACAACAGCATTGGCAACAATCTGTCACAGAAACAACAGTATTGAGAACAATCTGTCACAGAAACAACAGCATTGGCAACAATCTGTCACAGAAACAACAGCAATGGCAACAATCTGTCACAGAAACAACAGCAATGGCAACAATCTGTCACGGAAACAACAGCATTGGCAACAATCTGTCACGGAAACAACAGCATTGGCAACAATCTGTCACGGAAACAACAGTATTGGGAACAATCTGTCACGGAAACAACAGTATTGGGATCAATCTGTCACGGAAACAACAGCAATGGCAACAATCTGTCACAGAAAGAACAGCAATGGCAACAATCTGTCACGGAAACAACAGCATTGGCAACAATCTGTCACGGAAACAACAGCAATGGCAACAATCTGTCACGGAAACAACAGCATTGGCAACAATCTGTCACGGAAACAACAGCATTGGCAACAATCTGTCACAGAAACAACAGCATTGGAAACAATCTGTCACGGAAACAACAGCAATGGCAACAATCTGTCACGGAAACAACAGTATTGGGAACAATCTGTCACAGAAACAACAGCAATGGCAACAATCTGTCACAGAAAGAACAGCAATGGCAACAATCTGTCACGGAAACAACAGCATTGGCAACAATCTATCACGGAAACAACAGCATTGGCAACAATCTGTCACGGAAACAACAGTATTGGGAACAATCTGTCACGGAAACAACAGCAATGGCAACAATCTGTCACAGAAACAACAGCATTGGCAACAATCTGTCACGGAAACAACAGCATTGGCAACAATCTGTCACGGAAACAACAGCATTGGCAACAATCTGTCACGGAAACAACAGTATTGGGAACAATCTGTCACAGAAACAACAGCAATGGCAACAATCTGTCACAGAAAGAACAGCAATGGCAACAATCTGTCACGGAAACAACAGCAATGGCAACAATCTGTCACGGAAACAACAGCATTGGCAACAATCTGTCACGGAAACATAAGCATTGGCACAATCTGTCAGGGAAACAACAGCAATGGCAACAATCTGTCACAGAAAGAACAGCAATGGCAACAATCTGTCACGGAAACAACAGCAATGGCAACAATCTGTCACGGAAACAACAGCAATGGCAACAATCTGTCACGGAAACAACAGCATTGGCAACAATCTGTCACGGAAACAACAGCAATGGCAACAATCTGTCACAGAAAGAACAGCAATGGCAACAATCTGTCACGGAAACAACAGCATTGGCAACAATCTGTCACAGAAAGAACAGCATTGGCAACAATCTGTCACGGAAACAACAGCAATGGCAACAATCTGTCACAGAAAGAACAGCAATGGCAACAATCTGTCACGGAAACAACAGCAATGGCAACAATCTGTCACGGAAACAACAGCATTGGCAACAATCTGTCACGGAAACAACAGCAATGGCAACAATCTGTCACAGAAAGAACAGCAATGGCAACAATCTGTCACGGAAACAACAGCATTGGCAACAATCTGTCACGGAAACAACAGCAATGGCAACAATCTGTCACAGAAAGAACAGCAATGGCAACAATCTGTCACGGAAACAACAGCAATGGCAACAATCTGTCACAGAAAGAACAGCATTGGCAACAATCTGTCACGGAAACAACAGCAATGGCAACAATCTGTCACAGAAAGAACAGCAATGGCAACAATCTGTCACGGAAACAACAGCAATGGCAACAATCTGTCACGGAAACAACAGCAATGGCAACAATCTGTCACAGAAAGAACAGCAATGGCAACAATCTGTCACGGAAACAACAGCATTGGCAACAATCTGTCACAGAAACAACAGCAATGGCAACAATCTGTCACAGAAAGAACAGCAATGGCAACAATCTGTCACGGAAACAACAGCATTGGCAACAATCTATCACGGAAACAACAGCATTGGCAACAATCTGTCACGGAAACAACAGTATTGGGAACAATCTGTCACAGAAACAACAGCAATGGCAACAATCTGTCACAGAAAGAACAGCAATGGCAACAATCTATCACGGAAACAACAGCATTGGCAACAATCTGTCACGGAAACAACAGCAATGGCAACAATCTGTCACGGAAACAACAGCAATGGCAACAATCTGTCACGGAAACAACAGCAATGGCAACAATCTGTCACAGAAACAACAGCATTGGCAACAATCTGTCACGGAAACAACAGCATTGGCAACAATCTGTCACGGAAACAACAGTATTGGGAACAATCTGTCACAGAAACAACAGCATTGGCAACAATCTGTCACGGAAACAACAGCATTGGCAACAATCTGTCACGGAAACAAAAGCATTGGCAACAATCTGTCACGGAAACAACAGTATTGGCAACAATCTGTCACAGAAACAACAGCAATGGCAACAATCTGTCACAGAAACAACAGCAATGGCAACAATCTGTCACGGAAACAACAGCATTGGCAACACTCTGTCACGGAAACAACAGCATTGGCAACACTCTGTCACGGAAACAACAGCATTGGCAACAATCTCTCACGGAAACAACAGCATTGGCAACACTCTGTCACGGAAACAACAGCATTGGCAACAATCTGTCACGGAAACAACAGCATTGGCAACACTCTGTCACGGAAACAACAGCATTGGCAACAATCTGTCACAGAAACAACAGCAATGGCAACAATCTGTCACGGAAACAACAGCATTGGCAACAATCTGTCACAGAAACAACAGCAATGGCAACAATCTGTCACAGAAACAACAGCAATGGCAACAATCTGTCACGGAAACAACAGCAATGGCAACAATCTGTCACGGAAACAACAGCAATGGCAACAATCTGTCACGGAAACAACAGCAATGGCAACAATCTGTCACAGAAACAACAGCAATGGCAACAATCTGTCACGGAAACAACAGCATTGGCAACAATCTGTCACGGAAACAACAGCATTGGCAACACTCTGTCACAGAAACAACAGCATTGGCAACAATCTGTCACAGAAACAACAGTATTGAGAACAATCTGTCACAGAAACAACAGCATTGGCAACAATCTGTCACAGAAACAACAGCAATGGCAACAATCTGTCACAGAAACAACAGCAATGGCAACAATCTGTCACGGAAACAACAGCATTGGCAACAATCTGTCACGGAAACAACAGCATTGGCAACAATCTGTCACGGAAACAACAGTATTGGGAACAATCTGTCACGGAAACAACAGTATTGGGATCAATCTGTCACGGAAACAACAGCAATGGCAACAATCTGTCACAGAAAGAACAGCAATGGCAACAATCTGTCACGGAAACAACAGCATTGGCAACAATCTGTCACGGAAACAACAGCAATGGCAACAATCTGTCACGGAAACAACAGCATTGGCAACAATCTGTCACGGAAACAACAGCATTGGCAACAATCTGTCACAGAAACAACAGCATTGGCAACAATCTGTCACGGAAACAACAGCATTGGCAACAATCTGTCACGGAAACAACAGTATTGGGAACAATCTGTCACAGAAACAACAGCAATGGCAACAATCTGTCACAGAAAGAACAGCAATGGCAACAATCTGTCACGGAAACAACAGCATTGGCAACAATCTATCACGGAAACAACAGCATTGGCAACAATCTGTCACGGAAACAACAGTATTGGGAACAATCTGTCACGGAAACAACAGCAATGGCAACAATCTGTCACAGAAACAACAGCATTGGCAACAATCTGTCACGGAAACAACAGCATTGGCAACAATCTGTCACGGAAACAACAGCATTGGCAACAATCTGTCACGGAAACAACAGTATTGGGAACAATCTGTCACAGAAACAACAGCAATGGCAACAATCTGTCACAGAAAGAACAGCAATGGCAACAATCTGTCACGGAAACAACAGCAATGGCAACAATCTGTCACGGAAACAACAGCATTGGCAACAATCTGTCACGGAAACATAAGCATTGGCACAATCTGTCAGGGAAACAACAGCAATGGCAACAATCTGTCACAGAAAGAACAGCAATGGCAACAATCTGTCACGGAAACAACAGCAATGGCAACAATCTGTCACGGAAACAACAGCAATGGCAACAATCTGTCACGGAAACAACAGCATTGGCAACAATCTGTCACGGAAACAACAGCAATGGCAACAATCTGTCACAGAAAGAACAGCAATGGCAACAATCTGTCACGGAAACAACAGCATTGGCAACAATCTGTCACAGAAAGAACAGCATTGGCAACAATCTGTCACGGAAACAACAGCAATGGCAACAATCTGTCACAGAAAGAACAGCAATGGCAACAATCTGTCACGGAAACAACAGCAATGGCAACAATCTGTCACGGAAACAACAGCATTGGCAACAATCTGTCACGGAAACAACAGCAATGGCAACAATCTGTCACAGAAAGAACAGCAATGGCAACAATCTGTCACGGAAACAACAGCATTGGCAACAATCTGTCACGGAAACAACAGCAATGGCAACAATCTGTCACAGAAAGAACAGCAATGGCAACAATCTGTCACGGAAACAACAGCAATGGCAACAATCTGTCACAGAAAGAACAGCATTGGCAACAATCTGTCACGGAAACAACAGCAATGGCAACAATCTGTCACAGAAAGAACAGCAATGGCAACAATCTGTCACGGAAACAACAGCAATGGCAACAATCTGTCACGGAAACAACAGCAATGGCAACAATCTGTCACAGAAAGAACAGCAATGGCAACAATCTGTCACGGAAACAACAGCATTGGCAACAATCTGTCACAGAAACAACAGCAATGGCAACAATCTGTCACAGAAAGAACAGCAATGGCAACAATCTGTCACGGAAACAACAGCATTGGCAACAATCTATCACGGAAACAACAGCATTGGCAACAATCTGTCACGGAAACAACAGTATTGGGAACAATCTGTCACAGAAACAACAGCAATGGCAACAATCTGTCACAGAAAGAACAGCAATGGCAACAATCTATCACGGAAACAACAGCATTGGCAACAATCTGTCACGGAAACAACAGCAATGGCAACAATCTGTCACGGAAACAACAGCAATGGCAACAATCTGTCACGGAAACAACAGCAATGGCAACAATCTGTCACAGAAACAACAGCATTGGCAACAATCTGTCACGGAAACAACAGCATTGGCAACAATCTGTCACGGAAACAACAGTATTGGGAACAATCTGTCACAGAAACAACAGCAATGGCAACAATCTGTCACAGAAAGAACAGCAATGGCAACAATCTGTCACGGAAACAACAGCAATGGCAACAATCTGTCACGGAAACAACAGCATTGGCAACAATCTGTCACGGAAACATAAGCATTGGCACAATCTGTCAGGGAAACAACAGCAATGGCAACAATCTGTCACAGAAACAACAGCAATGGCAACAATCTGTCACGGAAACAACAGCATTGGCAACAATCTGTCACAGAAACAACAGCATTGGCAACAATCTGTCACAGAAACAACAGCATTGGCAACAATCTGTCACAGAAACAACAGCATTGGCAACAATCTGTCACAGAAACAACAGCATTGGCAACAATCTGTCACAGAAACAACAGCATTGGCAACACTCTGTCACGGAAACAACAGCATTGGCAACACTCTGTCACGGAAACAACAGCATTGGCAACAATCTGTCACGGAAACAACAGCATTGGCAACAATCTGTCACAGAAACAACAGCATTGGCAACAATCTGTCACAGAAACAACAGCATTGGCAACAATCTGTCACAGAAACAACAGCATTGGCAACAATCTGTCACAGAAACAACAGCATTGGCAACAATCTGTCAGGGAAACGAACTACTGACAGTGAGATGCAACTTTAACCTCAATACAGCATCAACTTCCAATAAGCATAGTCCCGCAAATTAAGTTCACTAATTGTACAATAAATAACTTATAAAGTTTCGTCTCAAAACCAATATATTCAATTTGCCTTGTATTTCTCAATGTTACGTAGCATTCCAAGGTTATCGTATTCATCATGCAGCTGTGACGTGCTGGTCGTTTAGCGCCTGCGCAGAACAACACTAAATATCAGCTATTTTAGGAAGTATAGAAGTCGGCTGTTCTGTCACTACGCTGCAACAATGCCAGACAACAATATGGCGACTCCCCAGCAATGCACACAACTTGTTTTCTGTTCTACAGGAAGGAAGCCAGTACAGTATATAAGTACAGATCACGAAGAACGCCGTGCCGACTACAAGTGTTATGTAACAATTACAGAAGACAAACTGGGATCAATTTGCCAAGCGTCCCGGCAGTTCATAGTGCCAAGATAAACTGTGTACTCCTGCACCGTGCAAGTTATTCAGCAAACAGAACCAAATGCTAGATCGTGTCATTCCTTGCAATCAGGCGAGGCAATAGTCGCCACAGAGGGTTTTCCTCCGGGTTCTCCGGTTTCCCCCGCCGTCTCATTCCACCGGTGAACATTTTACAGGAAGAAAATACTCAAAATATCAATAGTGAGAACACTATTATATCTAATTTTAAAATACCTGCGTATTCTACGTATTTAATGCCATTTAAAAATAATAATCTCTTGCTGATAAATATACTTGTTTTTTCCAATCTGTCAGTGATATCTAATCAGCAGCTTGTAGATAAGATGATAAAGCCCCGATAAGGGCTCTTACAATTCTCATAATATTAAAACAAAACGGTAACCACTTGAAACGTAATCAGCACCTTGTCTAATCTTGAGCAGGTATCTCTCTATGCAGTAATACATGCTGTCCCTTCATGTGTTCCTCAAACTACCAACCTAATATCAATTATCCATTTTTTTAAGAAGTGGTCGCTATATTATGGCTTTTAAATTTCAGTCTTTGCATAGGCAAGAGATAAAAACAAGGAATAACGACCTCCCACTTAATAGAAGTGTTTGGGAAATGTAAACAAATTACAAGGAATATCTTGGAAATGGTTTTCTCCAGAATAAAAATGCGTTGTGTGTTTTAAGGAGATGTACATTTTCTGTGCAGTAAGATTTCGTCTATCTCTCATGGTTTACCATAAAAGTCATCGAGAATGAAGAAGTCTCTCAGGATGTTCCTGAGAAATGCAGGATATACATTTCATTTGGCATGAAGATATCTTAAATGCGTGCTATTTGAGGAAACGGAAGTACTGTCAACTGTCACCACAAATCAGCAGATAGCTGCTATCAGCGAGTTTTCCTTGAAGAAAGCAAGTCTTTTGTTTCGCATTCCACCACTCAGCAAACGCACTTTCTGGCGATGTTAACACTTCTCGTTTGCAAGCTAAACAACAAGTTTCAATAGTTATGTAAAGTAATCATAACAGCGAAATGGTTTCCCTCTCATTTTACGAACACAAGTCGTCTGCACTTTACATTCAGTATCGCTCGGCGATTATCGCCTCTGTTTTTGAGAAATCTTGTTTTCTATGCAACATACTTATTTAGATAAACCTGAATGTTAACTATATAAATTTTTTGTCACAATTGTTAAAAGAGTCATTTCCGAGATACAAGAGATATAGAAATTCATTTAAATATTTCATAAACACCATCATTAATTCTACTGCTGAACGCAAGCCTACCCCAGATATCCACCAAGTTTGAGGTTTTCGTCGAGCATTTTTTCCATTATTGAGTTATTTTCCATTATTGTTTATAGAAGAGTGAGTAGAGAAATATGTGAATGTGTTACCTAAAAGTGAGAAGAGAAAACAGTATGGATATAATATGTAGCATTTCTATTTCAAACATACACAAAATTGTATGACTAATTTTAAAACTGGAGATAAAAATGTTTTTTTTTGTTGTGTAAAATCACGTTTTTTATGGAAAATTGTTTATAGAAGAGTGAGTAGAGAAAGCGATGTGTACGTGTTATCTAAAAGTAAGTAAGAAACCACTATGAATGTAAAATGCAGCATCTCTATTTGATACATACAGAAAGTTGTATGATTTCTTTTTAGAAGAGTGAGTAGAGAAACCACTGTGAATTGTGTTACTTAAAAGTGAGAGGAGAAAACAGTGTGAATGTAACAGCATTTCTATTTCAAACACACAGAACATGGTATGACTTACTATAAAAGCGGAGATAAAAATGTTTTTGGTTAAAATCGCGTTTTTTATGGAAAATTCTTTATAGAGGAGTGAGTAGAGAAAGAGCTGTGAATGTGTTACCTAAAAGTGAGTAGAGAAAACACTGTGAATGTAATATGCATGTATACAAACATTTAACGAAACCTTTAGAGCCGTTTCTGAAATACCGGGAATGTATATACAACAATTGCACTGTAGAAGCGGGAATAAAAAATCTGATGTGTTGCACTCACATGACTTTCTCTACTCTTGTACTAACCATTCTTACAAACTCTTATTCCTATATCTTCTTCGTGTTAGTTGAGATAAACATTTGTACAAATTATCTTATTGCTTATTTCCTTGTAGGTACAAGGGGAATATTGGAATACGGTAGGCTTTGTGCGATAGTCAAATCTTTTAAAGCTTTGAGATCCCGTTCTCTTTGTACACGTAACATATAACAAAATGAACAACGATGACCCATTTCACGAAAGTTCCAAGTTTTCCGAAACTCACACACATAACAAGGAATATCTCCGAAATGGTTCACCCTACAAGAAAATTTATTGAGACATAAATTGTGTATTTTAGCAAGATCTACATTTTTTGTATAGTATAATTTGGTCTATCTCTAACGGTTTACCAGTTATGCAAAAGTCGTCCAGAGTAAATACGACTACAGGGACTATAGCCAGAAAATTCAAGATATACATTTCATTTGTCATCAAAATATCTCAAACATATGACATTTTAATCAAAATCGTTATGGCCATTTTCAAGAAAATCAAAATTTTCGAAAAATTTTCCATGTAAAGGGTAGTTTAGGGCGGGGCTATTTTCTTCAAAATCTTCGTGTCACATCCTTGAACGACATTAAACTTAAATACCAACTTTGGTTTTTAACCGACTTTTCGTTTTTGAGCTATGCTGTCCACAGACTGACAGACACAGACACACACACGGACCTTTTTCTAAAAATGCTTTTTTTTTTGGATTCAGGGGGCCTCAAAACATGTATTTCCGGTGAAATCTCGACTTCGAATTTTTGGGTGGAATACAATACTTCCCCTACTTACCAGTAGAGAAAGTAAAAATGCTATTTTTGATGTAAAATCGCGTTTTTTCGGGAAGTACACCTATATAGATGAACTTAAAGGGCAAAACCCTATCTGAGTACAACATTTGATCGAAATCGTTGGAGCCGTTTGCAAGTTGCGCGGAATAAGATACAACTTTCTCTAACATAATGATATGCTTTATTTTTATTCTTACTAACTCTTATTGCTCTATCTTCTTCATGTTAATCCAGATAAGGCTTTGTACATGTAAGTGCAAGAGGAATACGAAAATAGAGCTGGTCTCTAGGTGATGGCTTTGATATTACCTTGTCTCTGTATTTGCAAGAGAAAAAAATGAATAAACACTTACTATTTTAGAAAATTAAAATTATTTCAAAATTCAAACCAATGACAAGAAATATCTCGGAAATGGTTATTTGCACTAAAAATATACTTGACATAAATTGTGTGCTCTAACAAACACTATGTTTTGATGTGCTAAGATTTTCTTTCTCTCTTACGGTTTACAAGTTACACGAAAGTCAATGAGATTGAATATTGCTTAGAAATCCAGGCATTAGTAATACTTTTACAGCACTGTTTAAATGTTTGCAGATGTTCAGACACCTTTACGTCTACCATGAAGCAAGAAGAGGTAAACTACTGGAGTAGATAGACATAATCTAGACAGTGGATGCACATATGTACCCATATGAAATTTCAAAAAGTAGAATAGTGTTCTAAGTCCGTTACCAGACAGCGACTTAAGCGTGGTTCCCGCCAGCCAACTAACCGCGGCGTTCAAATCGGCGAGAAAACACGCATATTAAATATCACGTACACTGTTTAACAGCACAAGGCAAAAACGAAAACTCAGTTAAATACCAATGGTGTTTAGTTGGGCATCTTGCAAGAATGGGACACGAACATTTTTAACAAACTCTACCGACCATTTACATAAAAAATCTACAAGGGGAATATTAGAATACAGAAGCCTTTGTGCGACAGCAAAATCTTTTTGACCTTTGAGATTCCGTTCTGTTTGCACGATTAACATATAAAATGAACAACGTTGTTGCATTTCGCTAAAGTTCTAAGTTTTCCGAAACTCGAACACACAACAAGGAATATCTCAGAAATGGTTCACTCTACAAGAAAATTTATTGAGACATAAATTGTGTATTTTACCAAGATCTACAGTTTTTCTACAGTAAGATTTGGTCTATCTCTAACGGTTTACCAGTTATGCAAAAGTCGTCCAGAGTAAATACGACTACAGGGGCTATAGCCAGAAAATTCAAGATATACATTTCATTTTTCATAAAAATATCTCAAACATATGATATTTTAATCAAAATCGTTAGAGCCATTTTCAAGAAAAGCAAAATTTTCGAAAAATTTTCCATGTAAAGGGTAGTTTAGGGTGGGGCTATTTTCTTAAAAATCTTCGTGTCGCATCCTTGAAAGACATTAAACTTAAATACCAACTTTGGTTTTTAACCGACTTTTCGTTTTTGAGTTATGCTGTCCACAGACTGACAGACACACAGGGAACTTTTTCTAAAATGCTTTTTTGGATTCAGGGGGCCTTAAAACATATATTTCCGGTGAAATCTCGACATCGAATTTTTGGGTGGAATGCAATACTTCCCCTACTTACCAGTAATGGCTAAAGATTTTTATTAAAATGTCATATGTTTAAGATATTTTTATGAAAAATGAAACGTATATTTTGAATTTTGTGCCTATAGTCCATTTAGGCCTGTTTACTCTGGATGACTTTTATATAAGTGGTAAAGTGTTAGAGATAGACAAAATCTTACTGCACAAAATATGTAGATCTTGCTAAAACATACAATTTATGTGCAAGTAAATTTTCTTCTAGAGTGAACCATTTCGGAGATATTGCTTGTTATTTGTGTGAGTTTTGCAATACTTAAAATTTTCATCAAATGGAGCATCATTATTAATTTTTTATGTTACCCGTGGAAAGAGAACAAAATTTCGAACCTTCAAAACATATCCACACAAACCATAGTATCCTTTGCATTAAAATAGTTTTGTTCTTTGATATGTTCCCAATAATGGCTATCGAGTTTTTGTTAAAACAGCGTATGAATATTTAAGATATTTGCTTTACAAATTAACTGTATCTCTTTCTGCTAAAACTCTGTGAGGCGTTCTTTTTGCATAATTTTCTACAACTGGTACAAAGTCTTGGTGCACAAAAACTTAAAAACACAATGCATTTCGCGGTGTTAACCTAATCCAAGGTGTTCGTTATTGCAAATATGAATATTAAAATTATTTTAGAAGCACTAAGTCGCTAGTCGTTTGTTTCTCACGATGCAATTACAAGAAGCTTCAGCGTTTCGGTATCAGTCTTGCAACTACAACAAAAAGCGTAATGAAAATGTTCATCTCGATGATATGAACTGTGAGTGACCTTTATATAACTGGTAAACCGGAAGAGGTAGACAAAATCTTACTGAAAAAGAAATATACATCTCTTTAAAACGCAATTTATAACAGATAGTCTTCTAGAGTTAACCATTTCCGAGGTATTCCTTGTTATTGAGTTGAATTTTCAAGTATCTATATTTTTCTGAAATGGAACATCGCAAGTCTTTTGTCTCATGCTCATGCAAAGAGTAAGAAATTTAAAGGCCATTAAATCGCAAGTAGCAATCGATTAAAATCGATTGAAGCAAACAATGTTTTATACAGGATCGAACAAAGAACATCACTGGAGCTTGTTTTGTTTTTCTTCCTGTACTTAAATACACGCGTTTTGACCTTGAGTGAGCACTTTGTTCAGCGGAGGTGCAAATCCCTGTACCTACAATGTTTGTAGTTGCTGTTGTAGTTCCTTAAGGTAGTACAAAGAAAGTAAAAATTGTTTCAAAAGCTCCAGACACAACACGCTACGCGCGTGACGTCACAGTGACCGTTTCGGAGCCAGTTCCAACGGAAACCACGTCCCGGTTGTTTGTGTATTCTGATTTATGGGGCAGCTGATGACGTCACAAAACAAGTGAAACCCGACTTTCCGGTTTAAGGCTGTCCTGACTCACGCTTCTTTGCTTGCATGCCGACCCCGATACATACACGTCTTGTTGCACTGCCTGCCTTCTTGCTCGCTCGCTTGCTTACTTCATTGATGTAATCTGGTTCCCATGCAAATCCCTCCAAATCACCAATTACATCATCAGATTTAAACGAATAGCTACTTCTCACTTGACAGAACTACAAAGATATACAAATTCAAACCAATAACAAATAATATTTCGGAAATGGTTAAAGCTATCACTCACTGTTTACCAGTTATACATTTCATATGTGCTGAAAATATTTTGAACATAAGGTATTTTAATCAAAATTGTCAGCACCATTTTTGAGGAAATATAAAAATGTCTAAAATTTGTCGATGTATAAGGTAGGGATTTTCTTGAAAATCTTGAAAGGTGTGAAACAGAGTACCAACCAGATTTTTGGCAATACTTCCACAAGTAGGCACATAAATATTTATTTAAATTGCGCTATTCCGAGCGAGTTAATCTAGCGTGAATACACATTCCAATGTTGGTAACATCGCAAGGGCGTTATATACACGACTCCTACTTCAGATATCGCTGTTTACCTGGAATTGCTTACTAGCGTATTGGCTGGCTGCATTTCTGCCCGGGGCAGTGAGCTGGTAAACAAAGTGTACGTGGGTATATCGCACAAACACGGCGAGACTGTGTATGTATGTACGCTCTGCTTTATCTTCAGAGCATAATCAAGTACGTGCTTGAACATCTCAGGCGTGTCATGAAACAGCCGCTAGAGCTCTCTCTAGTCGCAAGCTAGGTGAAGTACCACTGGTCAGTTAGAAACAGATGAATTCCCAGTTCACAATATCGACCTCCACTATCGATAAGCACAGACTCGCAGAATTTATGAGTATCCACATCGAAAAAAAAAAAAAAAGAAAAAAAGAAATAGAGAACGCCCGCGGTACCACAGATGGTCACAAGACTTCCAAAATGGTGTCCAGTAGACCAGGAGCACAAGAGACAGAGAAAATCACATGACTTTCTCTACTCTTTTACTAACCATTCTTACAAACTCTTATTCCTATATCTTCTTCGTGTTAGTTGAGATAAACATTTGTACAAATTATCTTATTGCTTATTTCCTTGTAGGTACAAGGGGAATATTGTGCGATAGTTATTTTAAAGCTTTGAGATCCCATTCTCTTTGCACGGCTAACATACAAAAAATGAACTACGATGTTCCATTTGACAAAAGTAAGTTTTCCGAAAGTCACACAAATAACAAGGAATATCTCCGAAATGGTTTACTCTACAAAAATGTATTTAGACGTACATCTACATTTTTGTACAGAAAGATTTATACATTTTGTCATAAAATATCTTAAACATGCCATTTTAATAAAAAAATAAAATTTTCGAAATGTTTTCGATATGAGCGAGGAAGAAAGCACGTGTTTTGGTGGGGAAAGCGCAGCGAAGCGATGGTACGTTATCTTTAACATGTGGCAGTATCGATTAGTGAGCCAGGCCGGGCTTGCTGCTGTTACCATGGTAACCGGCAGGTACAGGTGTCTCGAGAACAACAAACGCCCCTCTATAGGTCACCCCAACAAATCTGCGTGGGAAAATATACCTGTCTGTGCACACATACACCCAGTTACCTTACTTACTTCTTATTGTATCAAGAAAGTGAATATTGATTTTCATTGAAATGCCTGTGAAGTCCTCTTCAAATGAGTGTAATACAACTTGTAATACATATCTGATATAGTATGAAACAGAGCTCACAGAACTACACACGCAATGCATGTTAAATATCGCTTTCCAACCATTTCTTGTTTTGCACGATCTGAGCTCTCACGTGACATCAATACCAATGATGTGCATAACGGTATGTTTCCCATTAGCAACATGTTAAAAAATTGGAGCATCAATATAATAACCTTGTTGGCCGTGCCAATGAACGCCGATGTACATATTTCTTTTAAGAGGTTAGTAATTCCAACACAACATTTAAATACATTTCATAGGCTACACCATCTTTTAATTCGTGAAACAGTCTTATTAAATACAACTCGGGATAGTAAATTGACAATCACTTGATATCTGTTTCTTTGAGATCGACAACACTCTTAATATATATGCCAGTTATCATAATACGAATTATAAATTACAATCGATTAACAACCAAAATGGCACTCAATTTCAATATGAAAACTGTGTTTTTAACAACTGTTCTTTTAATAATTAACGTATTCTTTCCAGAAGAGAGTTTATTTGTTGATGTTAAAAATAAAGTGAGATTTATTTGAGATTATAAACTGATTTTGTACAAAAGAAGATCCAAATACATGTAATTCTTGGGTTTCGTTTTCCTCAGTACTGAGTAAGTCCAACTACAATGATCAAAGTGAATATATTTTAGGTTACTTTTAATATAATTTAGCATTTTCTGGTCAGGTATAGTATTTAAATCCACATTTTCTTTATGAGATAGTCCAAAACTGAAAACTAAACTAACACCGATGAAGGGCTAAAACTTACTGCCCGGCCGCTGCGTCCCCCACCTCTGTCCGCTACTATTGGGGTGCAGTACTGGAGGGTGGGACGTGGTCAGCCAGTTATGCGGCCTTTACGACCTGGGTTCTCTACTTCTTCATCAAGCAAGTACTCAGTTGGTCCCCTCGGGACCTAACGAGGCTGAGTGCACCCCGTGCCACACCTCCCAGCGGTGGAAAAGTCCTCCGCGCTAGAGGCAGGCACACTGGACTAATGAAATATAACTCATGGAATTTTTTGCTTAGGTAAGACTTCTTATGGTATTTGTTGTGATAAATATGGCCACACTGGTGTTAGTTACAGGCATTCCAACTTACAGAACATCAACTGTCGAGTTTAACGCTACGCGCTGCTGAAATTTCTTAATTATTCTACAATTATTTTTCAATTCTTTTGAAATGTTTAGTGTATAAATGTTTAACTGAAATACACACCCAGTTTCAAGTATATACACACAGTTGTTTGTATTCAACAAAATAATTGTGTACAAACAGAGACAGGGAGAGAAAGGGGGGAGGGGAGAGAGGGGGAGAGAGACCTTTTTCTGAACGTAACTTTTTAGATTCAGGGTCCTCGATGTTCAAAGAACTCTTGACATCGAATTTTGGGTGGGATACAATACTTGGTATAGGTAGAAGTAAGTGACCTTTGTCATGCGTGAGGCTGCTCAGGGCATTGCTTCAGCATAAGGAGGAGGAATTGAATCCAATCCAGACGGCGCCTGACACTCCCACACACACACACACACACACTAACTGCTAGACGACCTCGCCCTGCTACGTATGTAACCCAACACCAAACTGTAACAGAGGTGCGAGTCACTCTATTGTCCCTCTGTTACGTCATAGCTATTAACCCTTTAGTCCAAATATCGTATAGAAAATTTCGTTTTACATCCATCTTCTGTTTCTAATCTTTTCTCTTTTGATATCCGAGCGGATCTTGCCCAATAATCCATCTCTTATTACACGAGGTTTTAATTTGCTATACTTCTAATACATATAAAGTCCCACTTCTAATAATAGAGTTATAAATTCTATATTTTGCTTCTTTAGTGACGCGCTCGTTCCATAATATTCCCTTCAAATATGAGATTGCTGTTTTTCCTTTCTTTAATTTGTCCCCAAGTGTTACTTCATTTTTTTCCATCACTTGTAATTTTAACACCCAGATAATTACATTCATCATAATGTTCAATTATGAAATCTTGTTTATTTTCTCCTATTACCATATAATTTGACTTTTCCAAACCCAGTGATCCTCTTTTGCCTAGTTTAATTTTTGCAATCGACTTTCTTTACGAATCTTGTATTGCATTTATCATATTCCTAGATATACTATTCCATAGTTTATTCAGAGGAAGTGAACCTTAGGCTGTTCATTCAGATGAGCAAAACAAAAATAAATGTAATTCTTGATTATAATCTACAATTGCCACACTTACATCAAAGTGTGCTGGAGCGCATGTCGGCCATTTTCGCAACTGTTTATTGGTACGTGTGGCACTGCTGTTAAAAACGTTACTGTACTGAATCTATGTAACTCAGTAGCATGCGCACCAAGGACTCTATGAAGGAATTTAGCGCATGCGCAGGAATGTTATTACGCTCAGGTCGTTCATTCCAGTACACAGATGGCTAAAGGGTTGCACACCTTCCGTATTATGGTACCAAAACAAATGTTAACAAATTGTCACAAACTTCGGCGCTCCACAGCGTCCAAACCGTACATTTCCGGACAGACAGAGGTTCCTATTTGGAAACCGATCACTTTGTCATCATCCCACACAGCACACTAAGCATTGGCAGTGTTTATTTTGGGACACCCGGTATACACTAACTTGCTGAAACTACTCGCGTTGTACTTGTTGTGAAATGGTTTGACCAACTCAGAAACCTTCGCACGACACAACTTAGGAAAGTTTAATCGCAATCGTATGAATGGTATTACAAAGGGGACCTTAGAAACAGAACAAAGTAGGCATTTGGAGACGTCCACCGCCGCCTGGAAGCAAGTTGCCTAAAGTCCTTGGAGCAGTGTACGAGCTTGCCAAACAAACATTCCTCATACACTCCTACACAAAATGAAAATAAAAAATGCATGCAAGAAAAGGAAAGTAAAATAAGAGAAATCCCATCGGAGTTGTATGCGACCGAAGCTATGCTGAACAGATCCTCGACAAACACCAATCAAGATCTTGGTCACTTACACTTTACTTTTAATAGTTACAGATGAATCTTAAAATTCAGTTTCAAAAGAATGACACTGAATAACAATATGCAATTTCAGATGGTCAAACTGAAGGATCTTCGATTGTCAGCTAGTACAACTTTATACTTGGAGAAACTTATTTCTAGATCACATGCAAGTAAAGGTGTAAAATCTGAAATAAGGGAAACCATTAGCAAAAAGTACAGGTTCATTTACTTCGATTTCTGCAGTTTCCTTAATGTATCACACAATTTCATGCCCACAGCTTCAAGGCGAGTGATGGATTTCAATATTACAAAGAAATTGATTTTATGTAGTATTAAATAGTACATACGAATGACTAAAAGCTCAAATTCGCATACGTGGCCAAAGTATGACCTAGCACTAAAATATGGTCCAATATACGTACATTTATATGGCCAATAAAACCTGATTGCGTTTAGAAATGTTCGGAAGCTACATAAATTAACTTGGGCACGGAGCAAATAAGCCAGGATAAAAACATGACATAAAACCCGAGCCCCAATGATGGTGAATTAACTACCATTGTGGTCTATTGCAAAAAAGACTTTGAAAATGAAAGGTAAATCAATGAAGAAGTGGAACACGCTATCTAATGCTTGCACATGTGGGCACATTTCTCTCTAGGCTGTATCAAGTGATAGTACAAGCTGAAACAATCAATAGATAGAATTACATTGTGGGGCGGGGGGGGGGGGCACAGACGGTAGAGTCAATTGCGCTCATTCCGAGAAGGTATAGACGGTATTATTGGATCAAAGCCGGGTAAAGGTATCAGTGTCACAAAAACCAACATCATCACGTAAGAGGACCAATGTCGCCAGAAACGTACTAGTACAATAGACGGTACAGAAAGGCAATTACGAAACTTAGGCCATCTATCAGCAAGTTACTCAAGCAATCTAAACTATAAACATTTTCAGATTTAGGACTTGATTAGCCTGTCCTCGCCTTAAAGGGGAGTCTGTAGCTAATTTGTTAAAAATTTCGTTTTTCTGTTTATTGCCAATTTTGATGTGAAGCTTGTTCAACAATATAGTGTGACATTGAATGGTTCAACAATATACAGACGAGAGGGGGGACGAGCGACTGTGTGTACGTGACCATAAACAATGATGTTGGTAAAACAAAGGAGGTTCGAGGCTGCAGGGCAACTAGTGACTGTGTGTCTGTGAGCGAACAGCATGAAAACACTGTACCGTGTAGAAGCTTTCAGTCATCGTGCTACGTGTGTATGGAGCGTTCTCGAAGGTCACGTGACGTCGGCTCCAGTATAAATAGGGCAGATGTGCTCGAAGAATCCTAGCCCACAGACACAAAAGCTTGTCAAATCTATCAATCCCTACTATAGTGCACAGATAAGTCGCATTAAGCGGCTAGGTGCTGTACAGGAGAACTTGCACGACCTACTTTTGAATGCTGCAAATGCTGATTCAGTTCAGTTTGAGTCTCAGAGTAGTTTTAGGTAGTGATAATAGTTGAGTTGCTGTAAGTCGTGGTGAACAGTTAGTGTTTAGTTACGTGAGTGAGTCGGCCAGCCTGTCAATGAGTACGTATGTGTCGTCGAGTGATTATATCGTAATAGTACAGATATAAGGGACAGTGAAACTGGAGAAAGATTATCGGAACAACAATTGTCAATTGTAATAGTAGAGGTCACTATAAAGTGTTAGCAACTAGAAGGAAATTCTGCATTTGTAGAAAATTTAGAGAACAATAAAGTGTTAGAAAACTAACGAGGACAAATTTTTGCTGTTTTGTTACAATATCATTTTGTGTCAAAAGGCGCTAGAAATACCAATTGTTTAATTTCATACACTATACCTTCAAAATTTATTTTTCCCCAATATAAGAATTATATTCCTTATAAAGTTTTTTGAAGCAACGAGTTACAAAAAACGCATTTGAGTGTTTTCCACGTCCGTCTCATTGTATTCCGGAATTAAATGTTCAATTTTTCTCTGCGTTGCCAAAGATGTAGTTTCCCCACTACTGATGTTCACAGAGTGATGTTTAGCAAAATTGCGAATGAAGCGACAATATGGGTACGGGCGTCGTAACCTCACTCGGAAAACGCAGAGTTACCAGGACTGTATACTCCAACTTGTCCGACTATGTAGGCACTGGAATTTTCCACACTATGTAGAATATTCGCGGGGCGGGGAGAAGGGAAACTTTCACAAGTCTCGATACCGCTTCTAATGGCTACGCTATTCCTTATCTCCCTTATTCCAATATTTTAAAAGCCATTTTTTTACCTTCTCTATCACTACGTATTGGAAAAGGTACATCCAAAATTCGATACAGATATTAGTACCCTGAAAGCACATCCCCGTTCATGCCAGCGAGCGTGCGTATGCCTGTGTGCACAGACTTTTTTTGCCAGTTCGCATAGCTGGTAAACATGAGAGAGAGAGAGAGAGAGAGAGGGGGGGGGGAACACTGCACAAAAGATGCAGATCTCTTTAAATTACACAATTTATTTCAAGTAAGTTTCTTGTGGCATCAGTGATTGGCGAGATATCTGTTATCTGTTATCGTGAGGACTATTTCAGTACGCTATCTATATCCTTTTACTTTGCTTACTATGCTCTTACAGAAATGGTTCGCTCTACAATTTATTTAGGCATACGTGGTGTATTTTAGTAAGATCTACATTTTTTTGTGTAGTAAGATTTGGTCCATCTCTAACGGTTTAGCAGTTGTACAAAAGTGGTCCAGAGTAAATACGACTACAGGGGCTATAACCAGAAAATTCAGGGGAATGCCGAGTACTTCAGCTAGTGAAGTGCTGTGTCTATTGGTGTGAAATGAGTTTGCAATTTCAAGGCCAGCATGTAGTGACCGGGTCTTAAACATGATCAAGTAGTTGGTGTAGTATTACAGACAGAGCAGAGGTGTGCATATAATGTGATCTCAACTTCCGGTTGGTAGGCAGGCGGCGGCGTTTTGCTGATGTATTATTGAAATTTCCCTCGTTCGCTTGTTCCTCGCTGGCTGGCTGGCTCGTGCAAGGCTTCTTCCTGTGTAGCGCTGCGCTGCAAGCCAAAACATCAATAAAGACGAGGCATTCAGTAAACACAGGGATACGTGGCAACGCTGCATGACGTCACGGCCCAGCATCACTCGCTGGAGCAGACGTGATGGAGAGAGAGAGAGAGAATCCGGTCTGGCAGAGTGCCAAACCACGCCATGGCGATGATGACCATTCCGGGCCGGCCGGGCTCGGGCTCGGGTTCGAGTCCTTTTAGGGCCGCACTCCTCTCTTTGTCTCAACATTCCGCCTCTTGCGGGGACCACACGCGGGGACTTTCGTGCTTTCGTGCGCCTCAACTTGCCAATATGTTCCAGTCTTGCTTCTAATAGTACACACTTACTCGAATCGAGGTTTTCAAAAACTACATATGTTAGCTAAAAGTAATGCTTTTCGTTCTTGAGTTACGCTGTACACACGCAGAGACACACACACTCACTTCCCAAGTAGCATCAGCCATTTCCGAGACATGTTATTATGCGTTCTTTTCTATCATATTGACAGTATTCACTTTTTTCTGTGAATTTTGAGTTTCGCTTACACTGAATCGGTGTTTTCAATACATGACTATAATTCACTTTCTTGTAGCTACTACCAAATAGGTAGCGAGTCTAATTCTGCAAAGATTTACCTTCATTAAAACAAAGTAAGTAGGAAAATAAGGTTTCGTAACGATAATTTCTACAAGATATGTAAAAATTAGCAATAGTGAGTAGAAAAACTTAACATCGGATTTTTAAACTCCAAAGTAGCTATTTAGTTGTTTCTCCTGGCCATGCTAAGAGTGGAGTTTCAAAGTCTGTATATATGAAGAGACTTTTTGATTAACTTCCACGAACGCTGATGGTTTTTCCTTAATTTAATTGAGGTAAACAAACGCTTGTTGTCGAGGACAAAGGTCGGGAAGAAGCAAGGGTTTGAAAGGTCAATGAAATCACCCAAGAACAATTATTATTCTAACCGAGAACAGATCAACAAGTCTTGTCATTTTACATTTTGTATCAACCGCCAGTAGAGAAGGGGAAAATACATGAGCATTAGTTCAATCGAAACAGAGATTACCTACAGGGGGCGGATGCGTTACACTCACATGACTTTCTCTACCTATTCTTCAACAAACCACTCAGTTCTGTCTTTGTCTACTTCATGTTAATCGAGACAGACATGGTTTTTATTAAATACTTCTTTGGAGGTACAACAAAAATAGCAACATACAGCGATATTTAAATCATAAAAAAAAAAAAAAAAATTATTTGACACAAATTGTATGTTCTTGTCTTACATTTTTTTACGTATAGGGTAATCTGGTACCTGCACGCACGCACACACACACACACACACACACACACCAGGGGAGCACAAAACGTTTATTTCTAGTAAACTCTTGGTATTGAATTTTTGAGTGGAAGGTAAAACCTTCTCCATCAGCTACATTTTCATCTTCTTCTTCTGCTTCTCATAGATTAGGCTCATGGACCTTTTCCGGCCACAATCTCAAGTTTAAATTGACCTGTATCAGTTACGGTTCCACTAATAATGTGATGAGGAATGGTATGGACGACGACCGTGTTGAACCTCGCCTTCAGCAGCAGATAAGCCTGTCTATCTGCCACACAACAAACACGGACATCTGCTGGCTGCACGGTGCACAGTTTGTTCTCATGTGAGCTTTGAGCCCAACAAACACACAATTCCCACGGAATTTATTTTTACACCGCTGTTGCCATTCACCCAAAATGTAAGTACGTCGGAACTGTATGTGTACAATTGAAAAACGAAAAGTCTGTTAAATACTAAACTTCATAATTAAGTTGAACATCTTCGGAACCTGAAGAGCAGTGAAGGGGAGGGATGGCAGGTGGCGTGAGGCCGATACGACAAAGTTACGTGAGATAAGATTGTTGGTTTTAGGAACAGTGAGTGTTTATCTGTCTCTTACGGCTTACCCACCACTTACATAACATTCGGATTGAG
>CM060965.1:6003765-6008765 GCA_030765045.1 Tenodera sinensis | reverse complement strand
TGTGTGTCTGTGTGTGTGTCTGTGTGTGTGTGTCTGTGTGTGTATGTCTGTGTGTGTATCTGTGTGTGTGTGTCTGTGTGTGTGCATGCGTGTGTGTGCATGCGCGTGTGTGTGTGTCTGTGTGTGTGTGTGCATGCGCGTGTGTGTCTGTGTGTGTGTGTGCATGCGCGTGTGTGTCTCTGTGTGTATGTCTGTGTGTGTGTATCTGTGTGTGTGTCTGTGTGTGTGTCTGTGTGTGTGCATGCACGTGTGTGTGTGTCTGTGTGTGTGTCTGTGTGTCTGTGTGTGTGTGTGCATGCGCGTGTGTGTCTGTGTGTGTATGTCTGTGTGTGTGTCTGTGTGTCTGTGTGTGTGTATCTGTGTGTGTGTGTCTGTGTGTGTGCATGCGTGTGTGTGCATGCACGTGTGTGTGTGTGTCTGTGTGTGTGTCTGTGTGTGCATGCGCGTGTGTGTCTGTGTGTGTATGTCTGTGTGTGTGTCTGTGTGTGTGTGTGTCTGTGTGTGTGTGTCTGTGTGTGTGCATGCGTGTGTGTGCATGCGCGTGTGTGTCTGTGTGTGTGTCTGTGTGTGTGCATGCACGTGTGTGTGTGTGTGTCTGTGTGTCTGTGTGTGTGTGTGTGTGCATGCGCGTGTGTGTCTGTGTGTGTGTGTCTGTGTGTGTGTGTGCATGCGCGTGTGTGTCTGTGTGTGTGTGTGCGTGCATGCGCGTGTGTCTGTGTGTGTATGTCTGTGTGTGTCTGTGTGTGTGCATGCGCGTGTGTGTCTGTGTGTGTGTGTCTGTGTGTCTGTGTGTGTGTCTGTGTGTCTGTGTGTGTGTCTGTGTGTGTGTGGGCGGCATAACTTAAAAACGAAAAGTCGGTTAAAAACCAAACACGAACATTTTGAAGAAAATTGCTCCACCCTAAGCTACCCTTTAGTTGGAAAATGTTTCGTAAATTTTGATTTTCTTGGAAATGCCTCAACCGATTTTGATTAAAATGCCCTAAGTTTGTGATATTTTTATGGCAAATAAAATGTATATTTTGAATTTTCTGGCTATAGGCCATGTAGTCCTATTTACTCTCGCTGACTTGCATAACTGGTAAACATAACATATATAGACCAAATCTTACTATACAAAAAATGTAGATCTTGCTAAAACATACCATTTATGTCCAAATAAATTTTTTTGTGTGAGTTTTCAGTTACTTAAAACTTTCGTCAAATGGAACATCGTACAAAGAGAACGAAAGTCATGCGAGTGCAACACATTGGATTTTTTAGTTAATCTTCCCCACGATTTTTAGTAAATGTGACAGATATGTAGAATCTTGTAGAAATAGTTTACGGAGGTCGTTCACTCATGCTGTACTGTGAGAGATGGGCTAAACCTGTACAAGAATGCTCTGGATATACTCGTATTTCAGGATATAATTGAATGGTTTCTTTTCGTGAGGTAGCTGGTAGAAAATAGAAATGTGCAGCAGTTTGTGAAAGCTCGTTATCAAGGTGGCTGTTATCAGCTCAGAACAAACTCATTTGAGTGAGTACTTGGGAACGTGACGTAGACTGCGATAAGATACACACACACACAGTGTGTCTATGTTGCATGGCGTCATATGCTGCTTGTTCGCCAAACATATTTTTATAACATGAACTAGCGACCCTGCAGCAGCAGCAGCAGCAGCACAGTGATTTTGTGACCTCACAGTTATTATGTCACGTCGTTAGCATGCGGCGTCCTCGTGACCGACCGACGTTGAACCCAGGACTGCGAACGGACGTACAAAATATGAACAAGTGAAGCAAGCAACAGAACACTGCACTATAATAATGGCTGTATAGGGCGTAACAAATGAACACTTACCTCAAGCTTACCTTAATGCAGGGATGTACAAAATATTGCATGAATTAAAAGCAACAAAAGAACCTCAGCACTAGGTTAATGCAGGGATGTACAAAATATTGCATGAATTAAAAGGAACAAAAGAACCTCAGCACTAGGTTAATGCAGGGATGTACAAAATATTGCATGAATTAAAAGGAACAAAAGAACCTCAGCACTAGGTTAATGCAGGGATGTAAAAAATATTGCATGAATTAAAAGCAACAAAAGAACCTCAGCACTAGGTTAATGCAGGGATGTACAAAATATTGCATGAATTAAAAGGAACAAAAGAACCTCAGCACTAGCTTAATGCAGGGATGTACAAAATATTGCATGAATTAAAAGGAACAAAAGAACCTCAGCACTAGGTTAATGCAGGGATGTACAAAATATTGCATGAATTAAAAGGAACAAAAGAACCTCAGCACTAGGTTAATGCAGGGATGTACAAAATATTGCATGAATTAAAAGGAACAAAAGAACCTCAGCACTAGGTTAATGCAGGGATGTACAAAATATTGCATGAATTAAAAGGAACAAAAGAACCTCAGCACTAGGTTAATGCAGGGATGTACAAAATATTGCATGAATTAAAAGGAACAAAAGAACCTCAGCACTAGGTTAATGCAGGGATGTACAAAGTATTGCATGAATTAAAAGGAACAAAAGAACCTCAGCACTAGGTTAATGCAGGGATGTACAAAATATTGCATGAATTAAAAGGGACAAAAGAACCTCAGCACTAGGTTAATGCAGGGATGTACAAAATATTGCATGAATTAAAAGGAACAAAAGAACCTCAGCACTAGGTTAATGCAGGGATGTACAAAATATTGCATGAATTAAAAGGAACAAAAGAACCTCAGCACTAGGTTAATGCAGGGATGTACAAAATATTGCATGAATTAAAAGGAACAAAAGAACCTCAGCACTAGGTTAATGCAGGGATGTACAAAATATTGCATGAATTAAAAGGAACAAAAGAACCTCAGCACTAGGTTAATGCAGGGATGTACAAAGTATTGCATGAATTAAAAGGAACAAAAGAACCTCAGCACTAGGTTAATGCAGGGATGTACAAAATATTGCATGAATTAAAAGGGACAAAAGAACCTCAGCACTAGGTTAATGCAGGGATGTACAAAGTATTGCATGAATTAAAAGGAACAAAAGAACCTCAGCACTAGGTTAATGTAGGGATGTACAAAATATTGCATGAATTAAAAGGAACAAAAGAACCTCAGCACTAGGTTAATGCAGGGATGTACAAAGTATTTCATGAATTAAAAGGAACAAAAGAACCTCAGCACTAGGTTAATGCAGGGATGTACAAAGTATTTCATGAATTAAAAGGAACAAAAGAACCTCAGCACTAGGTTAATGCAGGGATGTACAAAATATTGCATGAATTAAAAGGAACAAAAGAACCTCATTACTAGGTTAATGCAGGGATGTACAAAATATTGCATGAATTAAAAGGAACAAAAGAACCTCATTACTAGGTTAATGCAGGGATGTACAAAATATTGCATGAATTAAAAGGAACAAAAGAACCTCAGCACTAGGTTAATGCAGGGATGTACAAAATATTGCATGAATTAAAAGGAACAAAAGAACCTCAGCACTAGGTTAATGCAGGGATGTACAAAATATTGCATGAATTAAAAGGAACAAAAGAACCTCAGCACTAGGTTAATGCAGGGATGTACAAAATATTGCATGAATTAAAAGGAACAAAAGAACCTCAGCACTAGGTTAATGCAGGGATGTACAAAGTATTCCAAGAAACGAAAAGAGCAAAACAACCTCAGATATGCAAAACATTTCAAGAAATGAAGAGTGGAAATAAAAAGGGACCACACTAAGTACAAGACGAACAAAATGTTCTAAGAAATGGAAAAGTATTATGCTATGTGGAAGGATGTCCAAAATAGTTCCGACGAAGGAGCTCTTAGGAAATAAGGACTCATGTGCATGGGACACCAAGTAATGAAGGGAACACGTTTTAAAGTGCCTATAGTTGGTACAAGAGCGAGTGATGCAACATACAATAGTGAAGTCATGATACAGAAATAGCGGTAACAGCGCCGAGGGAAGAGGCATTAGATAACATACTTAATGACATGGCACCTTTATTTACTACTATACCTCCCTTCCTACCTACCTTCATTTTCATTTCTTGCACTGAGGTACGAGACTTTTTATAACAAATTACTAATATAATTGATCTATAAATCGAGCAGCTAAAAAGAAAATAGAAACTACACAAATGAAATTTCTTAGAGGTGTCGTTGTATCTTGGGTTTTCACTCCTAGGAGTGAGACAAAACAAACGCGCTTTTCGCAGTATTAAAATTATAAATTAATGAATGTTGCAGTAATTGTGGATAAAAGAGTCTAAAACCAGCACAGTGCTCGGAGTACGAAGCGATTCACAATGACAATAACGTGGATTAATAAACATCAATATTATATATATATAAAATAATGTTGGTTGAATCTAGCTGCTACTTTTGAGCGACGCACCATGCGTACTATTACAACGTAGTGGTTCGTCATGCCGAAAGTAAAAACAATTATACACACACCTTCAAATTTGAAATGCAACGTATTGTAGTTCAGAATTCCGAGACAAAACTAAAATGAAATGGGCAAGATCAACAAATGAAAATAATTTTTAAGACACTATTTGTGCTTTTAGGCCATTTTAATACATTTTATGATAATAGAAAATAATAGACAAAGTCATGTGGGTGCAACACAACAGATTTTTCATTTTATAGTAATATTTTCTCTTAAATTTTCGTAGTTTTTCGCATATTTTTATATTTCTATTCCAATTTCGCATATAAGGTTGCAGTCGATCCGAAGACGATTTTCCACATCTCCTAAATGTTGTCTGTAATATTACGTTAGAATGTTGTTCCTTTCTGAAAACTTTATTTGTGAGCGCCCTCCAAAATGTGACGTTTATTTCATTGTGTGCAGAGATGAGGATTAACTCTGCAACAATTAAATTAATATTATTTATTTATTATTGAGTAGGTATACTAGATTTTTTAACTAGATTTTCAATATAATGTTAATTTAAACAGTATTAAATTAAGATTTCAAAAATACACCGCAATAATTT
>CM060965.1:5838765-5998765 GCA_030765045.1 Tenodera sinensis | reverse complement strand
ACCCACAATTATGCACTAAACTTCAGCCAGTTCCAAAGCTTTATGGAAAACAGTGTTGGAGTAACAAACATTGTTCCCATAGCTTTGGAATACACTTCAGATCTAGAATCTCTAGTGAACACAATGCAAAAAGTCTATCCCTATTATACAGAGCGTAGTATAAAGACCAGAAGTAGTAAAATTCAAAAAAAGCTGCTGGAATACATTAATCAGGTCAACAATGCCTCTGAGCGAACAAAACCGATGTGTCCCGAAAACTAATCGCCATAGATATAACACCTTATCCCATAAACAAAATTAACATATGAATAACTTACTTCAATGGAATATTAATGGTTTCCATGGCAATTTCGAGTTTCTTAAACTCTTGATCAATAAACATAACCCTGCAATTATGTGCATTCAAGAAACTAACTTCAAAGGAAACTATGTTGCATCATTACGAGGTTATACTCAATATAACAAAAACCGCAAGGACTGCCTCCATGCTAGTGGCGGCGTAGTAACCTACGTTAAAGACAGCATCAAACATCAGGCAATACCGCTTACAACTGAACTTGAAGCAATTGCCACTAGAGTAAACCTTCCTACACCTATTTCCATTTGCAACATATATCTACCAAATAAAAGCCCACTTGATTTACATGCACTGCAGGAGTTAACACAACAACTTCCTAAACCATTTATTATACTGGGCGATTTTAATAGCCATAGTACTATATGGGGTTGTAAGCATACCAACGCAAGAGGTAAAATAGTGGAGCAGCTCTTGCACAACGAAAATCTCAATATGCTTAACGATACCTCACAAACACACTTCAGTACAGCCAACGGTACTTCCAGTGCAATCGACTTAACATTAATCACTCCTGATATCCAAGATAAATTTGAATGGACAGTCGCCAAGCAATTACATGGCAGTGACCATTTCCCAATTTTATTAACTAATGCAAATAACATTCCTTTAAGTTTTAACTGTCAGCCACGATGGAATTTAAAATGCGCAAACTGGAACAAGTTCAGAGCACACGTCTCTGACAATTTATCCTATCTAACATCCCCCATGAATTTCAGTCAGTCAGATACTGACAAACTAGTAAACTCGTTTGCAGAAGTGATTTTCAATTCCGCCGAGGTCACTATTCCTAGGATATACCCTGTTTCTAGGAAGACTGTATGTTGGTGGAACGAAGAATGTAAAACAGCGATAGCATTAAAAAATAAAGCCTATTATAAATACAAAAGGCAACCTACCCCCACACACAAAATCGAGTTTCAAAAAGCCAGAGCTAAAGCACGTCAAGTAGTAAAGCACAGCAAGAAAGAGTCCTGGCTAACATTTGTGTCCACTGTAAACAGAAAAACCCCGTCACGAGTGGTATGGCAAAAAATTCGCAAAATACGGGGATCTTACGATGGAACACATAATATAGTTTTCCACAATTATACAACAAACACTACAAGTACTGACCCCCAAACCATAGCAAACATACTGGCGCATACTTTTGCAGAGGCCTCAAGAGAAGAAGCTTGCGAAAGCAAGGTGACCCACTGCTACCAACCTGACGAAAATAACCAAGAAAACTACAATGATAACATTACTTTCACAGAATTCATGGAGGCACTTGAAAAGAGTAAATGCTCCAGCCCTGGGCCGGATAACATTCCTTACATAATGTTAAAATCCTTACCGCAAGATGGACTGGTTTACTTTCACGAAATCCTTAATTATATATGGAACTCAAGAACTTTTCCTAAACAGTGGCGCACAGCAACTATAGTACCCATCCCCAAACCAAACAAAGATCTTACTTCACCTGAAAGTTTCAGACCTATAGCCCTCACCTGCTCTATGTGTAAAATACTTGAAAAAATTATAAATAACCGATTGCGTTGGAAACTAGAGAAAATGCAGTTCTTCACCGAACTTCAAAATGGTTTCCGCCAGTTTCGATCCACCACTGACCATCTTTTAATACTTGATTCTGAAATAAAAGCTGCATTTACACAGAAACAACATCTCATGGCAATAAGCCTAGATATAGAAAAAGCGTATGATAAAATTTCACGAGCTTACATACTCAAAACAATACGTAACATCGGTATCCGTGGTAATTTGTATCACTTTATTGACAACTTCCTTCAGGAATGGAAAATTAAAGTTCGCTACAAAGGAACCATGTCAAAAGAAGAATCCATTAATAGAGGTGTTCCACAGGGATCAGTAATCAGTGTCACACTATTTCTCATAGCTATCAACAGTATAGTAAGCAGTATTACACCACCTGTAAAAGGTATACTATTTGCAGATGACCTAACTATCTTTTGTAAGGGGAAAAACCCCTCTACTACTGCAACACTTCTTCAAGAAACACTGGAAAATCTGCACACTTGGACTAATCATGCTGGTCTTAACTTGTCATATCATAAATCGAAATGCATATGCTTCTCCAAATCACCATGTAAAGTCCCAAACCCCACAATCTGCGTGGATAACAAGCTAATCGACTCAGTGAAGGCTATCAAAATTTTAGGTTTAACGTTTGATGCAACTCTAAGCTGGAAACATCACATTGATGATATGAGAAATGAATGCCTCAGAAGATTAAATGTACTAAAAACCCTAAGCTGCAAAAACTGGGGTTTTGATCTCAGTACCCTCAAACGAACGTATCAAGCTCTCATTAGAAGTAAACTCGACTATGGAGCCCAGATCTACAATACAGCTAAATCTTCAGTTTTAAAGAAACTAGATACAATTCAAACAGCAGCTCTAAGAATATGCTTGGGAGCTTACAGAACCAGCCCTGTTTCTGCCTTAACAATGGAAACCGACGAACCACCATTGAACGTCCGCAGAACAGATGTGAGCCTAAAATTCGCCCTTAAAACTTTAGCAAGACCCGAATCAATGATCTACCAGTACGTCCTCCCAGAAACGTCCAACCAACGTTTACAGGCTAATTCACAAAAAGAAATGTCATTTAAATCTAAAATAAGCAAATGCATTGAAGAATATAACATAGAAGTTCCTGCCATAATGCCCAGAAAGTTTCATTGTCTACCACCTTGGAGAATACCAACTGCTCAACTAAATTTGAATATTACAGCTTACCATAAATCCCATACAGATGCATCTTGCTATAAACAGCTGTTTCAAGAAATAACAAATGCCTACCCTAACCATACATTTATCTACACTGATGGTTCCAAAACGGACAGCGACAATGGATGTGCCATAATTACCCCAGATAAGAAACTTCAGCTGAAACTCCCTAAATATTATTCCATATTCTCCTGCGAACTTTGTGCACTTAAGCAAGCTTTAACATACATCATCCAATCTAGTGAGAGTAAATTTCTTATAATTTCTGATTCATTAAGCTCTCTCCAAAGTCTCAGAGATCGTTCAACTGACCTCCAACTGCTTCAAGATATCCACAGTCTTTATTCCATTGCTCTAAATAAAAAGAAAATAGTTACTTTCATTTGGGTCCCTTCACACTGCGGCATTAAGGGCAATGAAGAAGCGGACAAAGCTGCTAAAGAAGCAAGTCGGCTAACATACACACATGAACACCAAGCAGTACCTTATCGTGATATTACAAAGTACTTCTCCAAACTAATAAAAACAAGATGGAAACAGGCCTGGAATCAATCGCCTCCAGAAAAACTACACATGGTAAGGAAAGGAGACACCAATTCTTCCCCTGTCTATTCTCTTAGCAGGAAAGAGCAGGTGATTATCTCACGTCTCCGCATTGGTCATACAAGGTTAACCCACTCATACCTCCTCAGCAAAGGCCAGCCACCACAATGTGAAGTCTGCAACACCCGCCTCACAGTAAAACATCTCCTCACAGAATGTAAGCAATACGCTACACAACGACAGCTTCATCACATCACTGGAGACTTATCCACCACTCTGAACACGCCATCCAACTGCAGAAGGGTGTTATCATTTCTCAAAGGTACGGGCTTGCATGCGAAAATATAATATGAAACATACTTGTTGTACTGATTTGATTGTATTCTCATGTTTTTGGTAAAATAATTGTACTAAATTTATTGTATACCGCTGTATTCCATAGAATAGTCGCGATATGACTTAATTGTTAAAGCGACTCTAAATAAATTAAAAAAAAAAAAAAAAAAAAAAAATATCTGCTTCTTGTGATCCGTATCTCTGGCTTGCAGTTCTTTTTGAACTAGTGAATCCCTGTTACCATCAAACAATTGACTGCACAAAGCCCAAGTATGTCAGTATATTTTTGCTTTTTCTACTACAGAGATTTGTCCGTTGGAGAAGGCCAGGCCTCTGAATCAGTCAACTCACAGAGAGAATGACTCATTCAATTGGTTGTGGGGGGGGGGGGGGGTACACACAGGACGTATCCAGACGTCACATGTACGCACTTTTCCAAGGACTACCTTCAACACGTGACCTTCGGCCTCACTTCTCTAACCTCCTTATGTATGTAGCGAATAAGCATTGACACAGTGCTACAATTCAAACTGATTACTCATATTTCCATATTGAATTAAATAAAAGCGCTAAGAGCTTGACTAGAAGGCTACACCATTACATAATGGTAACATACTCTTGGTGTGTTGCACTCACATGACTTTCTCTACTCTTGTACTAACCATTCTTATTCCTATATCTTCTTCGTGTTAGTTGAGATAAACAAATTATCTTATTGTTTATTTCGTTGTAGCTACAAGGGGTATATGGGAATACAGTAGGCTTTGTGCTAAACACATGGCATTTTAATCAAAATTGTTAGAGCCATTTTCAGGAAAATCAAAATTTTCGTAAAATTGTCCACGTAAAGGACATGTAGGGTAGGGCTATTTTCTTCAAAATCTTCGTGTCGCATCCCTTAAAGACATTAAACTTAAATGCCAACTTTGGTTACTGACTGACTTTTTTTGTTTTCGAGTTATACTATCAACAGACTGACACAAACACACACACACACAGACACACACGCACAGCTGTCTCACATTCACTGACACACTGATCGACTCATATCTGTAATCTAACTCGTTGCCTCGAGGATGACGTCATATGTCCTTTCGGGAACTTCTACACACACACCGGCGTCGGATGCTTCTGCAAGGTTTCAGCAATCCTTTGTTAAGCGCCGGGCTCATTGTTGTTAATCACGTATGCACCAACAGTCGCGTGACGCAACCTGATCTTCAACGTGTTTGTTAGCTTGCCGGCCTGGTATGTGGTGCGAAGTAGGCAAGTCTCGACCGTCCTTTGTTGTGCGCCGCGCCGCGTCGGCGTCATAATAGTTTGAATGAGAGAACTCAAACGCGGTCTGGACCGGATTTGAACCCGCGACCTTGGGATCAGTAGGCCAGCATCTAACCAACTGAGCCACCCAGACCGACGCATTTTGCAAAGATCCAACGCGAAGGTTTTCAAGAAATTTCCTTTATCCCAAACTACTCTTTACATAGAACCTTTTTCATTTTTTAAAAAGTGGTTCTAACCATTTTGATTAAAATACCTTATGGTTAAGATAGTTTCATGACAAATGAAATATATATCTTGAATTGTCTGGGAATATTGTCTGAGGTCCTCTTCATCCTGGATGACTTGTATAACAGGTAAAACGTAAGAGATAGACAAAATCTTGCCACAGGGGAAACCATTTATGTCAAACAAGTTTGTGAGTAGCATTAACCGTTTCCCAAATATTCGTTGTTGTTTTCCCAGATAGAAGTGACACATTTCTTGCTTACAAGTACCTAGGTACCGGTTGTCCGTGATACTGGATCGAGCTTCACTGCACGTGCCACGCTCACATAAACCCATTAACAACCTAGTGCAGGCTTGTACAGTCAACGACAAAAAAACGTCCTTGTGTGTTATATTTACACGGTCTTCTACACGGTCTTCACGTCAATCGAGATTAACATCTATACAAATGTTTCCATTAATTTCTTTGTCAAATACAAGAAGGATACAGGAAACTGAAGTGACACTCAAATACTTTATTTTAATTCATTAAAAATTCAAACTGAAAAATGAGAGTTTAGACTCAGGAAAAATGAAGTAAAGAATGTGAAAATATTTGAGATAGAATCAGGAAAAGAAGAATCAGCTGGTTGGGGCATTTAATGAGGATGGATAATAATAGACTTACAAAAAACATTTTCAAGTATATATACGCAAGTAAGAATGGTAACCAATAGGTGCAAGGAATAGGGAAAGAGAAATGAAATTGAATTAACACAAGAAATAATACACGATAGAGCAAAGTTAACAAAGTTAATACAAAATTCCAAAGGTTTTCAGCTAAATAAAAAAAAATAAAAAAAAAAAAAAAAAAAAAAAAGGAAAAACTACAATTACGACAGAAGAAAGAAGAAGAAAATTACAGTGACAGGATGAAGAAATATTGGAGAGAGAGAGAGACAGAGAAAGAAAAAAGAAGTAAGTTTTTGCTGTTTTGTTTACTAATCGGCTTCCTCTTCCATGCACGCGTTCATATTTACACGAGTGAACAGGGCTCAAGAACGGGTTTCACCACGAGGATGTTATCAGCTACTGCAAGTAACAAGGGGAGGGGTGGGCTTCTTTCCGAGCAGTCATCGACACCTGAGTAGGTCAACATTCCTGACCTTCCGCTCAACACACACGCCAGAGTTGCGAAAAAGCCAAGCGTATGTTCACAAATTTATTCTCGTAGACGCGCTGCAGTTGAATTATCGCGCGCACACAGAAAGATACAAAGGCGCGCGCGAACCTTTTCCTACAAATGATTTTTTTTGGATTCAAGTAACCTCAAAACGTGTATTGCCAATGAACTCTCGATAGCACATTGTATGGTAGAATACCTAGTACAGCATGTGACAGAACGTCTCGTATTAACGGCACGGAGACGTCTGCCATAGTTTCTTATTGCATCGTCCAATATTTCTTGCTCCAAACGCTTTATGCCTATTTGCGAATGAGGGGGTTTAGTGGTATTATAAATATTCTCAGCGTGACAGCTGCATGGCCTTCCCCAATTGATGAGGCGCGCTCACCAGCATTGTAGGAAGAGAACGAACTCTGGACACAACAGTATCTGTACTTTGATCTCAAGTTTTCTCTTGCAAAGTCATCCTTGTCTTCTGTAAATCAAGTATTTAAGTGTCAATACAACTTTCCAGTTATGATGTTTCTCTCCTGTTCTGCTGTTAAAATACTCCAAACAGCGCAAATGAAATGGACTTTGTGACTGAACATCCAATTTCTCTCAACTGGCTTGATTGATCGTGGATTATTGGGTACCTATAAGTACTCCATTTGTTAAAAACCTCCAAAAATTGATGGAGCAGTCTTTGAAGCAAAAGTTCTTGTCAGCTGTTGGTTGGATTATCCACTGTTATAAGTCAGCTGTCTTGGCAAAACGTTCCAATCGCTGCAGATGAACCCGAGTTCGTCGTTTGGGCAATCGACTTTTGACAACTGCTTTAACTGTGGAGTGTGATGCTTGACCAACGGCAGTTATAAGTCAGTCTTGTTGCTGTAAAATAGTTCAAATGTGGTTAATGGAACCGAAGCTGAACAACCAATTGATTTGTCCGTGGTGTGTGATGCATCATTCACAGCTAGAAGTTAGTTCTCTTGCTGTTAAAACACTCGACATACTTTGTTCCGGAGCAACCAGTATCTATCAAGTCTTTTGATGACGATGTGTCATCCACAGAATTCTGGAGTTAAAAACTGCAAACACTGTAGATGAAATGGGCTTTGTCGCTGAACAACGGACTTCTCTCTGCTGTTTTGATGCTGGTATGTTGGATCTACTGCAGTTTCAAATCATTGCTGTATTTAAAACACTGCAGCTAAAACCGGCTTTGTCGTTAAAACAACCGGTTTCTGTCGACTATTTTGATTCTGATGTTCAAACACTGCTAGAATACTGTCATATAAATCCTTTGATTAGCTATTAGAACGAAAAACACCCAGTATTTTATGCAAATCCTTGTAATTTTTCACATGAAATTTCACCTCCACGTAACTTTGAAATGCCGACTTAGTCCGCAGTGCTTTGTCTTGCGGGTCATGTACTTTTCGGACGTCCTTCAGGTGGGTCAGCTTCAAGGCTGCTACAGCCACGTTTAGATTCAGCACAAAATCTTTTGGATGCGCGCTCCACTACATTTTCATCACTTTTGTGCAACACTCAGAGAACTACAATGAAAGTCGTTCTTCTAGTGACTGCAACCTAATCGTTTGAAAAGCAACCCAGCGATCTTAACGGGACACTTTTTAAAAGTCATGTAAAATAATATTACACAACTTCTACCAATGTGTATTTTCATGTTTAACAGCTAAAGTGCAAAATATAAACATGACTTCACCTCTCTCTACTTGCAGTGTTTCTTCGTACAAACACATTTCTGTGTTGCCTTTCTGCATTATCACAACGCAACCAACATTAGGAGTATCTTCCATCAAAGACTTGGATATAACTACCACTCTGAACTTATCTTTTTTTTATCAACCCTTTTTTTATAAATCCAACTTAATGTTAATTTCCAATCCTAGAATAGCTGTTGAACAATTATTCCTATATAACCATACAGAAATAACAGCTTATTAGTGAAAAATTACTTTATTAAATGTATTTTAATGCCACCAAAAGTAATTTCTACTCCAATTTAGGACGCATTAAACGTCATCGCTCTAAAACTCTCCTGGTCTGTGATTATGTTATGAATACGGTGAACTTTCGACAAAAATAGAACTAGATCACTTCTTCCTTTAAAAAAGTTACGAAACAAATCAATATATAAACCTATTGCCAGTAAATTTTAATTATGTTGATTCAAACGGTATTGCCTTGTCTTTAATAATAGTTTATTTGTGTTTAGTCATATTTAAATGTGTATATACAGAATGTCCCAAAATTAGACCGGCAAACTTTGGGAGCTGTTAGGTAAGATCATTTTAAACAGTTTTTGTTCAGGGAAGTTTTTTGCTGCGGTGCTTTGTTTAAGCGCTAGACGAGTTAATGTCATAGATTACTGCTCCCCACGCAGTTTAAGCATTTACGGCAAAATCAACAATGCAAATTATGCCCGGCACAACAGTCCCCCACCTCGGCCCACTACAGACGTCATTGGTGGGGTGCAGTACTGGAGGGTGGGACGTGGTCAGTGTCCCCGAGCCCTCCCGGCCAGTTATGCGGTCTTCACGACCTGGGGCCGCTACTTCTCCATCAAGTAGCTCCTTAATTGGTCCCTCCGGGACTAACGAGGCTGAGTGCACCCCGTGCCAGACCTCCCAGAGGGAACAAAATCGCTACGGTGCATCGACGTGCCCCATTCTGCCGTACTCTCGCAAAGACAAGCTTTTATATCGCCACAAAAGGTGAGTCTGCTTATTTAAGATTTAAGAATTGTCTTTTTCTTATTACACATGTAAACCCGAATTACACGAATTGCCCTTGGTGCTAGTTGGTCCGGATAAACGAGGTTTCACTGCACTAGCTCTACTTACGCAAGTAAGTATAGGCAACTAGTCAAAGGACACTTTTTCTATGACACGCTAAGAAAGATACTGGAGCAGTGACGTTGATACAGGAAACCATTGGAAGCATTTGCAACCTGGAAGGATATGGAACAAAAATGGACAGATAATAATTGACGTTGGAGTTTGAAAATGTGTGGGAGAAGGAAGTAAAATGCTGAAATAGATGAGGAAAGGGAAAAGGAAGAAGGAAAATCTTTCAGACAAAGGAGAAGAGGCAATGTTGGTATTGTTAGTACATATCTAATGCAGAAAACTAGGAAGAATGGCTGAAGGAAGGAGGCTGGCTTTGGAGCGAAACACCAATCCTCCAAACGAAAGCACATCTCTCTGCTTTCCACTTCTTTGCATGTCTTCTTTCGAAAGGGAAGTAAAGCCGGTTGTCCCGTGTCTTAGATTTACAGCAGTAAAAGAACCTCAAGCCTGATAAAGAGACCTCTAAGCAAAATTAAGTGTTGTTTCAGGCCCAATATAGAATAGGACACTGATAACTATAGCAGTCAAAGGTCGCCCAGTGTTTATGTAGTTTTATTTATTTTTGGAGTTAATCGTTTTGAATACTTTCCTTGTCATTGGTTTGAATTTTCCTTAAAGTTAGCTCAAATGAGAAATCGTTATTGTCTCTCTCTCTTTCGTGGTCATACGAGTACAAAGAACATTGATTTTTTAAAGCCATCAAATAGCGACCAGATCTTTAAAAATTTACCATCGCACTATCTACTGTATCCTACAAGGAAAGAGCGAGTAGAGATATTAATGTGAATGTTACATATACGATTATTTTTTCTGTTTGTTTTTCGCAGAGCGTGGGATTTCAAGGACGTCACACAGAGATCTGCTATTAAACATCTGACGATTATTTTTGTCGCCTGTGTGCTTATAGCAGTAACATGTGTAAATGAAAATTTATCTGGATAAAGAAGAATAAGTTTATGTAACAACAGTTATAAATAAGTGAGCGGAGGGTATCATGTGACTGTGATATCAAAAGTGTGAAGGTATGCCAGATAGATGACCTTAGTTGCGTAGTCATCTTCCTGTAGCACTTATTTTGTTATTTGATTTAGGAAGAATGTGAACTTGGAATTGCTGCTGTTGTTGGAGTGTGCATGTAGGCAATGTGATGATGGGTAGATGGCCTTAGTTGCGCAGTTGCTGCTTGGTGAATAATGAATCCAGCAAGCCCTGTGTGACTGGCACCTCCAGCTTGACATTTGTGAAGGAAAGACAGTTGAAGGCAGGTGGTACCTACATTCCACGTGGCGTGGCGTGGCGCGGCGTGGCACAGTTTCGAACCCCGCTCGGGTCAAGCCACAAGAGAGGCAAATCACGTAGCAGTTGTCGCTGCTGCATAGCCAAAAGGGGTAGCTAGCGGTTGCCTTGGACCTGCTGCGAATACTGATCACGGACTTGGCTCCGTGCAAATGAGTTAGCAAGCGTTATTTACTGCTTTCCCCCTTTTTGTTCGCAAATAAAGCTTCTCTCTGTGTTCGGAATCACAATAGTTCAGTCCACGCCCAAGGGAAAACCGTCTTCACTCATTTGCCTAGAACACAACCAGCACTTGTTCCTTTCTCAAAGGAAAGTTAGCTTTACAACGATTTTCTATGAGACGTACTACCAGAGGTACTGGGTTTGATTGCAGGGACGGCATTTTTAACGTCCGTCTGTCCAATTACAATAAAAAATACTGCAACCAAATGAGTAGGTCCTTCATAACAGTAATACAAATATAATTAACTATTAAAAATCTGATGTGTTGCACTCACATGACTTTCTCTACTCTTCTACTAACTATTCCTATAAACACTTATTCCTCTATCTTCTTTATCTTAGTCGAGAATAATTTGTAAACCAATATCTTCTAAAACAATAAATTGCAATTCAAAACGTCGGAACAAACTAACAGTAAATTTAATAATAATCACTCCACGAGCACCAAAAGGTAGAACAATCACTTCCCAATTTGAAATTTTGTATTTGTTTCTTAAATAAGACTTAACATGTAGTTTTTCCCGTTTCAAAGGGGACTGTAGGTCAAGAATTAATTCCCTATTTTGTTGCCTGTCAATGAAAGTTACGCCTATTCTTTCATAAATATAAAGTTAGAAAATGTGTTCTCAACTTAAATATAGCAATTTCGAAACTATCATAATGTACAAGTTTCAATAAATCGTAATTAATTATTTATGGGTATAAACATCTTCTCATTAATATTTTCACAAACTAGTATCAATCTTCAAAACAAGGAATATGTAGATATAATAGCCAATTCCTTATAGGAATATCGTGAAAATCAAAAGCCTGGTCATGGCCTACAACAGAATTTGAAATTCCGTTTTCTTTATACGGCTAAGATATAAAAAAGTGAATTACGACCTTCCATTTGAGAAAAGTATAAGTACAAAGCTCACACAATAACAAGGAATATCTCCGAAATGGTTCACTCCACAAAAAATTTATGTGGACATAAATTGCGTATTTTAAAGAGATTTATATTTGTTGTACAGTAAGATTTTGTCTATCTGTTACGGTTTACCAGTTATGCAAAAGTCATCAAGAGTAAACAGGACTACATAGGCTATAGCCAGACATATTACTCTTATTATTAGAATACTCAATTCCCTGGTTAAATCTCCTTGTAACAGTTGAAAGCGTCAACAAGGCGGGGAAAACCAGAGGCAGGATGCGAACTTTGGTCCTCCACGTAAATCCCTGCCCTATCTTCTGTAAGCAGTTCTCAGTACAACGGTTTTAAACAAATTCTAGGCTCTATACGACGGATATGACGTTTATCTGCAACGGAAACTGCGGTTCATGTTAGTCTTTTTTTTTCCTCCCCTCTTCTTTCCTTTTCCTCCAAGTGCAATAAAAATAAATGTCTAAAAAAGCAGCTGCGAAAAGTTTTCCTTTGCGATATCAAGGTTTGTGCAAATGGTCGCTGTTATCAGACCGGATGCTGCGTACCGGAAGTGCCTTCCTCTGAATGCGGTTTCCAAAGTCCTAAATGATGAAAGTTTATGGCTTCCGCTTTTATTGTCACGGCTGTTCACCTCCGTCTAGTCTAGGTGCGTATGTACCTATGTAATTATCTCGTATCGACCTGCACTAAAACTCTGATGATAAACTCTATCCGCTCGTTATACGTTTTATTGGCACTTTCCCCTCTTTACAATACTACCACCACATTCTGCTGGCAGTGCTTGTGTACTAGCAGACAGGGAAACCACAAATACCATTCCATATCAACAAATGTGTAACTTCCCCGGAATATCCCACACTTGCTCGTATTACCTACGTAAGCAGAGCAAAAACATTCCTCACCAACATTTCACTGCAAACGCATTTTTCAGACTCACCGAGTCAAAAACAACAAAAGGAGACCATGTACACAGAGAGGTCTGTGCGAATCTGAACATTATACTTAAAAATCACATGACTTTCTCTACTCTTGTACTAACCATTCTTACAAACTCTTATTCCTATATCTTCTTCCTCTTAGTTGAGATAAACATTTGTACAAATTATCTTATTGCTTATTTCCTTATAGCTACAAGGGGAATATGGGAATACAGTAGGCTTTGTGTGATAGTCAAATGTTTTAAAGCTTTCAGATTCCGTTCTCTTTGCACACTTATATTAAAAATGAACAACGATGTTCCATTTCACGAAAGTTTTAAGTTTTCCAAAACTCACACACATATCTCCGAAATGGTTCACCGTACAAAAACATTTATTTGCACATAAATTGTGTATTTTACAAGGATCTACATTTTTTGTATACTAAGATTTGGTCTATCTCTAACGGTTTAGCAGTTATGCAAAAGTCGTCCAGAGTAAATACGACTACAGGGGCTATAGCCAGAAAATTCAAGATATACATTTCATTTGCCGTAAAAATATCTCAAACATTCATTTTAATCAAAATCGTTAGAGCCATTTTCAATAAAATACAAATTTTCGAAAAATATTCCATCTAAAGGGTAGTTTAGGATGGGGCCATCTTCTTCAAAATCCCTGACAGACGTCTGACTCTAGACACTGACTTGTAAGTCCTACATAAGGGGAGGGTAATCACTTCCTCACTCTCATACTGACAACTTCACTCTGTCTGGTACATAGGTTCCTGTGTTCCCTGACAGACGTCTGACTCTAGACACTGTCTTGTAAGTCCTACATAAGGGGAGGGTAATCACTTCCTCACTCTCATACTGACCACTTCACTCTGTCTGGTACATAGGTTCCTGTGTTCCCTGACAGATGTCTGACTCTAGACACTGACTTGTAAGTCCTACATAAGGGGAGGGTAATCACTTCCTCACTCTCATACTGACCACTTCACTCTGTCTGGTACATAGGTTCCTGTGTTCCCTGACAGATGTCTGACTCTAGACACTGACTTGTAAGTCCTACATAAGGGGAGGGTAATCACTTCCTCACTCTCATACTGACCACTTCACTCTGTCTGGTATATAGGTTCCTGTGTTCCCTGACAGACGTCTGACTCTAGACACTGACATGTAAGTCCTACATAAGGGGAGAGTAATCACTTCCTCACTCTCATACTGACCACTTCACTCTGTCTGGTACATAGGTTCCTGTGTGCCCTGACAGACGTCTGACTCTAGACACTGACTTGTAAGTCCTACATAAGGGGAGGGTAATCACTTCCTCACTCTCATACTGACCACTTCACTCTGTCTGGTACATAGGTTCCTGTGTTCCCTGACAGACGTCTGACTCTAGACACTGACTTGTAAGTCCTACATAAGGGGAGGGTAATCACTTCCTCACTCTCATACTGACCACTTCACTCTGTCTGGTACATAGGTTCCTGTGTTCCCTGACAGACGTCTGACTCTAGACACTGACTTGTAAGTCCTACATAAGGGGAGGGTAATCACTTCCTCACTCTCATACTGACCACTTCACTCTGTCTGGTACATAGGTTCCTGTGTTCCCTGACAGACGTCTGACTCTAGACACTGACTTGTAAGTCCTACATAAGGGGAGGGTAGTCACTTCCTCACTCTCATACTGACCACTTTACTCTGTGTGGTACATAGGTTCCTGTGTTCCATGACAGACGTCTGACTCTAGACACTGACTTGTAAGTCCTACATAAGGGGAGGGTAGTCACTTCCTCACTCTCATACTGACCACTTTACTCTGTGTGGTACATAGGTTCCTGTGTTCCAAGACAGACGTCTGACTCTAGACACTGACTTGTAAGTCCTACATAAGGGGAGGGTAATCACTTCCTCACTCTCATACTGACCACTTCACTCTGTCTGGTACATAGGTTCCTGTGTTCCCTGACAGACGTCTGACTCTAGACACTGACTTGTAAGTCCTACATAAGGGGAGGGTAATCACTTGCTCACTCTCATACTGACCACTTCACTCTGTCTGGTACATAGGTTCCTGTGTTCCCTGACAGACGTCTGACTCTAGACACTGACTTGTAAGTCCTACATAAGGGGAGGGTAATCACTTCCTCACTCTCATACTGACCACTTCACTCTGTCTGGTACATAGGTTCCTGTGTTCCCTGACAGACGTCTGACTCTAGGCACTGACTTGTAAGTCCTACATAAGGGGAGGGTAATCACTTCCTCAATCTCATACTGACCACTTCACTCTGTCTGGTACATAGGTTCCTGTGTTCCCTGACATACGTCTGACTCTAGACACTGTCTTGTAAGTCCTACATAAGGGGAGGGTAATCACTTCCTCACTCTCTTACTGACCACTTCACTCTGTCTGGTACATAGGTTCCTGTGTTCCCTGACAGACGTCTGACTCTAGACACTGACTTGTAAGTCCTACATAAGGGGAGGGTAATCACTTCCTCACTCTCATACTGACCACTTCACTCTGTCTGGTACATAGGTTCCTGTGTTCCCTGACAGATGTCTGACTCTAGACACTGACTTGTAAGTCCTACATAAGGGGAGGGTAATCACTTCCTCATTCTCATACTGACCACTTCACTCTGTCTGGTACATAGGTTCCTGTGTTCCCTGACAGACGTCTGACTCTAGGCACTGACTTGTAAGTCCTACATAAGGGGAGGGTAATCACTTCCTCACTCTCATACTGACCACTTCACTCTGTCTGGTACATAGGTTCCTGTGTTCCCTGACAGACGTCTGACTCTAGACACTGGCTTGTAAGTCCTACATAAGGGGAGGGTAATCACTTCCTCACTCTCATACTGACCACTTCACTCTGTCTGGTACATAGGTTCCTGTGTTCCCTGACAGACGTCTGACTCTAGACACTGTCTTGTAAGTCCTACATAAGGGGAGGGTAATCACTTCCTCACTCTCATACTGACCACTTCACTCTGTCTGGTACATAGGTTCCTGTGTTCCCTGACAGACGTCTGACTCTAGACACTGGCTTGTAAGTCCTACATAAGGGGAGGGTAATCACTTCCTCACTCTCATACTGACCACTTCACTCTGTCTGGTACATAGGTTCCTGTGTGCCCTGACAGACGTCTGACTCTAGACACTGACTTGTAAGTCCTACATAAGGGGAGGGTAATCACTTCCTCACTCTCATACTGACCACTTCACTCTGTCTGGTACATAGGTTCCTGTGTTCCATGACAGACGTCTGAATCTAGACACTGACTTGTAAGTCCTACATAAGGGGAGGGTAATCACTTCCTCACTCTCATACTGACCACTTCACTCTCTCTGGTACATAGGTTCCTGTGTTCCCTGACAGATGTCTGACTCTAGACACTGACTTGTAAGTCCTACATAAGGGGAGGGTAATCACTTCCTCACTCTCATACTGACCACTTCACTCTGTCTGGTACATAGGTTCCTGTGTTCCCTGACAGACGTCTGACTCTAGGCACTGGCTTGTAAGTCCTACATAAGGGGAGGGTAATCACTTCCTCACTCTCATACTGACCACTTCACTCTGTCTGGTACATAGGTTCCTGTGTTCCCTGACAGACTTCTGACTCTAGACACTGACTTGTAAGTCCTACATAAGGGGAGGGTAATCACTTCCTCACTCTCATACTGACCACTTCACTCTGTCTGGTACATAGGTTCCTGTGTTCCCTGACAGACGTCTGACTCTAGGCACTGGCTTGTAAGTCCTACATAAGGGGAGGGTAATCACTTCCTCACTCTCATACTGACCACTTCACTCTGTCTGGTACATAGGTTCCTGTGTTCCCTGACAGACGTCTGACTCTAGGCACTGGCTTGTAAGTCCTACATAAGGGGAGGGTAATCACTTCCTCACTCTCATACTGACCACTTCACTCTGTCTGGTACATAGGTTCCTGTGTTCCCTGACAGACGTCTGACTCTAGGCACTGACTTGTAAGTCCTACATAAGGGGAGGGTAATCACTTCCTCGCTCTCATACTGACCACTTCACTCTGTCTGGTACATAGGTTCCTTTGTTCCCTGACATACGTCTGACTCTAGACACTGTCTTGTAAGTCCTACATAAGGGGAGGGTAATCACTTGCACAGTCTCATACTGACCACTTCACTCTGTCTGGTACATAGGTTCCTGTGTTCCATGACAGACGTCTGAATCTAGACACTGACTTGTAAGTCCTACATAAGGGGAAGGTAATCACTTCCTCACTCTCATACTGACCACTTCACTCTGTCTGGTACATAGGTTTCTGTGTTCCCTGACAGACGTCTGACTCTAGACACTGGCTTGTAAGTCCTACATAAGGGGAGGGTAATCACTTCCTCACTCTCATACTGACCACTTCACTCTGTCTAGTACATAGGTTCCTGTGTTCCCTGACAGACGTCTGACTCTAGACACTGTCTTGTAAGTCCTACATAAGGGGAGGGTAATCACTTCCTCACTCTCATACTGACCACTTCACTCTGTCTGGTACATAGGTTCCTGTGTTCCCTGACAGACGTCTGACTCTAGACACTGACTTGTAAGTCCTACATAAGGGGAGGGTAATCACTTCCTCACTCTCATACTGACCACTTCACTCTGTCTGGTACATAGGTTCCTGTGTTCCCTGACAGACGTCTGACTCTAGACACTGACTTGTAAGTCCTACATAAGGGGAGGGTAATCACTTCCTCACTCTCATACTGACCACTTCACTCTGTCTGGTACATAGGTTCCTGTGTTCCCTGACAGACGTCTGACTTTAGACACTGACTTGTAAGTCCTACATAAGGGGAGACAATCCGGTAAAGAAAAAGAAGAAAAAAAGAAAAAAAAAGAAGAAGAAGAAAAAGAAGAAGAAAAAAAAAAAGAAGAAGAAGAACGCTGCAGTAATGTGTTAAGCCAAGCGTTTAAGAAGGTTAGTTTTGAAGTATTTTGTCCGACAAGCATACTCCCATTCTGGTGCTTGATGATGTCATCTGGCGGGCAATCTGCTCGTTATACGCCCACGTCGTGACCTCGAGTTATTTACCAAAATATTGCATCTCTCTCTCTCTCAGCTGACTCTCCCCAGCAAACACCACACCATCTCCAATTATCTTTATTGCTCACGCAAAAAACTCTTGCTGAGAAAACGTATCATGTGTTCCTACTTTTTGTGTAGTAATATTTTGTCTATGTCAAACACTTTATGAGTTATAGAAAAATCGTTCAATGAAGAGTACGCTTAAGGCTACTCCCAGAAAATTCCCTAGATAATTCTATTTTGTCATGAAATATCTTAACCATATGGCGTTTTAATCAAATCGTTAGACTGATTTTTGAAAAAAGTAAAAATGAACGTAAACATGTCCAAGTAAAGAGCAGTTTGTAGTGGTATCGCTGAACTTAAACACCTTCTTTATCTGATTACCCTCCCCTTATGTAGGACTTACAAGTCAGTGTCTAGAGTCAGACGTCTGTCAGGGAACACAGGAACCTATGTACCAGACAGAGTGAAGTGGTCAGTATGAGAGTGAGGAAGTGATTACCCTCCCCTTATGTAGGACTTACAAGCCAGTGTCTAGAGTCAGACGTCTGTCGGGGAACACAGGAACCTATGTACCTGACAGAGTGAAGTGGTCAGTATGAGAGTGAGGAAGTGATTACCCTTCCCTTATGTAGGACTTACAAGTCAGTGTCTAAAGTCAGACGTCTGTCAGGGAACACAGGAACCTATGTACCAGACAGAGTGAAGTGGTCAGTATGAGAGTGAGGAAGTGATTACCCTCTCCTTATGTAGGACTTACAAGTCAGTGTCTAGAGTCAGACGTCTGTCAGGGAACACAGGAACCTATGTACCAGACAGAGTGAAGTGGTCAGTTAGAGAGTGAGGAAGTGATTACCCTCCCCTTATGTAGGACTTATAAGTCAATGTCTAGAGTCAGACATCTGTCAGGGAACACAGAAACCTATGTACCAGACAGAGTGAAGTGGTCAGTATGAGAGTGAGGCAGTGAATACCCTCCCCTTATATAGGACTTACAAGTCAGTGTCTAGAGTCAGACGTCTGTCAGGGAACACAGGAACCTATGTACCAGACAGAGTGAAGTGGTCAGTATGAGAGTGAGGAAGTGAATACCCTCCCCTTATATAGGACTTACAAGCCAGTGTCTAGAGTAAGACGTCTGTCGGGGAACACAGGAACCTATGTACCAGACAGAGTGAAGTGGTCAGTATGAGAGTGAGGAAGTGATTACCCTCCCCTTATGTAGGACTTACAAGTCAATGTCTAGAGTCAGACGTCTGTCAGGGAACACAGGAACCTATGTACCAGACAGAGTGAAGTGGTCAGTATGAGAGTGAGGAAGTGATTACCCTCCCCTTATGTAGGACTTACAAGTCAGTGTCTAGAGTCAGACGTCTGTCAGGGAACACAGGAACCTATGTACCAGACAGAGTGAAGTGGTCAGTATGAGAGTGAGGAAGTGATTACCCTCCCCTTATGTAGGACTTACAAGCCAGTGTCTAGAGTGAGACGTCTGTCAGGGAACACAGGAACCTATGTACCAGACAGAGTGAAGTGGTCAGTATGAGAGGGAGGAAGTGATTACCCTCCCCTTATGTAGGACTTACAAGCCAGTGTCTAGAGTGAGACGTCTGTCAGGGAACACAGGAACCTATGTACCATACAGAGTGAAGTGGTCAGTATGAGAGTGAGGAAGTGATTACCCTCCCCTTATGTAGGACTTACAAGACAGTGTCTAGAGTCAGACGTCTGTCAGGGAACACAGGAACCTATGTACCAGACAGAGTGAAGTGGTCAGTATGAGAGTGAGGAAGTGATTACCCTCCCCTTATGTAGGACTTACAAGACAGTGTCTAGAGTCAGACGTCTGTCAGGGAACACAGGAACCTATGTACCAGACAGAGTGAAGTGGTCAGTATGAGAGTGAGGAAGTGATTACCCTCCCCTTATGTAGGACTTACAAGTCAGTGTCTAGAGTCAGACGTCTGTCAGGGAACACAGGAACCTATGTACTAGACAGAGTGAAGTGGTCAGTATGAGAGGGAGGAAGTGATTACCCTCCCCTTATGTAGGACTTACAAGCCAGTGTCTAGAGTCAGACGTCTGTCAGGGAACACAGGAACCTATGTACCAGACAGAGTGAAGTGGTCAGTATGAGAGTGAGGAAGTGATTACCCTCCCCTTATGTAGGACTTACAAGTCAGTGTCTAGAGTCAGACGTCTGTCAGGGAACACAGCAACCTATGTACCAGATAGAGTGAAGTGGTCAGTATGAGACTGAGGAAGAGGATGATATGAAATTCAGGTGAAATGGGTGAATGGAAAGGTGATGATGGAGCAACTAGTGGAATTAGTGACGCGGGAAACCGGAGAACCCGGAGAAAACCCGCCCCAATGCCGCTTTTCACCACAATTGCCACATGCGGGTCCCTGGGATTAAACCCAGGCCGCCTAGGCGAACGATCTAACTGCTCGACCACGACGTCGGCTGAAATTAAATACGAAGTATGCTTATTTAACAGACTTAACCTATTTAGTAATGTTGTGAACTCGCTGCCTTTCTCACACACGTCTTTTTTTTTAAATTCTAGTTCGCATTAAAGGAGCTCAAAATATGTATTTCCCCAGAAATTGGTGTCAAAGTTTTGGAAAAAGTGCAAACATTTGTGTACAATAATTAGTAAAATGAGTTTGGAAATGTTTGTCTCCATTGGCTTGACGTAGATAGACAAAGAAGCTGTTGTATCACATGCATAACATTTAATGGCGGGTGGCAGGAGAAGCTGGTCAACACAACATCCAATCAGTCTTGCCACACCTTGTGGTGTTGTATAGTTAAACACGCTGTAAAACCGCTGATATAAATATACCTGTAAACAATATTTCCAAAACCTTAAGGTCATACTCGATAGAAGAATCCTATGAAATGCCATAATTTTCGCATAGATGAGTCAACTTAGTTGTAGGTTAAATGGGTCACTAGTTCACAATAAATAAATTGTAATAATGCGTATAACAGCCTAACGGCCAATAAACTCTACTGCGTTATTCTACGCTGTGCTATGGTTTTCTAAAATCTCCACAACGAGTGCTCTCTCACTAGAGCTACCACTGCCTCCGTAACCAGTATTAATGAGGTGGGGAACATGGATAGAAGCAGTGAACATCTGCATGACTGTTGTAGATTCTTTTGATGCTGAAAGTGCTGCGTCTATTTGTGTCTCTGCGGCTGCGCGAAGTGTTCCCCTCAGTTGCCTACATGAGGATCAACTTCAGGTGCGTCCAGAAACGTCACAACTGTCTATTGCTGTCATAGAGGACGGTATTGATAAACTAAGTGCTGTGCATGGAGAAACTGGTGCAACAGCTCTACAATAGTTCGTTTATGAATAGATAGAGAAAGCGAGTATGATAAATGTTTGGAGGAATGTGGAGATGCAGTAAAGCAGGAAGCGGGGCAAGGGGGGGGGGGGGGGTGTTCCTGGAGACACTAGGAATGCCTTTATTGCTCCAGGCTTGCTTGGACTCCACTGATAACCCTTCCTTTATCACAACTCGTAAAACTGCCATTACTGTCATTATTAAGGTGCATGTCACGATAAACGTCCACTTCTGCTGCATCTACTGACAACACACAGCAAATATTTCTATGTACTACATCTTAATTGAGATAAATGTTTGTCAAAATAGTTTCAGAACTGGGGCCCAAATTTTGAATGAAATATCAGGGTTTAAGCTAAAAATAAAACAATGTCGCACGAATGCACAAATCAAAATTAACATTTCTTAAAATAGATATGTTTGTACAAAATTCTGCTTGTATTACACTGTTAATGAGGGTTTAAGATACGTATACTGAACTGAAGCCAACAGTAATCGTATTATTTTTTTCTGTGGCAGATTGTCGCATTTTTGTGAATGTTGTTTTAAATTTTGTCACATTCTTCGACAAAAGCGACTGTAACTTAAACCACTTTAAAAGCCCACCTCTGTGGTGTGGTGGTAGCGTGTTTGCCTCACATTCAAGAGGTCCCAAGTTCGAATCTCATTTAGGGATAAGGTTCTTTAATAATAAATTCCCTACCAAAAACTGTAAGTGATACTTATCAGACCGACAATGCATTTTGGGAATACGAGGTCCACGGGACCGAGTTTTGCCGAGCATTAGAAATCTTATAAGTAAGTTACAGTTCTTGGTTAGTCAATTACTTCTTGCAATACTTGGAAAAAAAATGCAAGTTCCATCTCAAGATGTAGGTAAGTAATGAAGAAATCAAGGGAATGAAATCTGTTCTTAATGTTAACACGTCCAAATGTACATTTAATATTTCAATCAATAAATAATTCATAAGTTTGTATATTTTGCTAAGGACTCATTAATAACTTATTTTTAGGTTAGTATGTTGTGTGTTACGTCATTTCCTACTGGTACCGTAAGCTTTAATGATCAATTTTAGCCTTATTGCCATGGGAATTGATAAATAAATTGTAAATTTAGCTTACACTAACAAATATGTGTTAACAATGATTCACTTACATTTCAATTATTGGAAACAAGTGTATTACTTTATGGAGCAGAAACTGTACAATGAATGGGCAAAGACAAGGAATGTAATTAAGAACAGAGATGGAGTTTTGACGCAGGGTTTCTTGTCTCTCAACAAGGGATAACATTGCAAACACAAATATTCAGAATATATTGAAACAACAACAATACTGTCTTGGAAGTGATAGAAGAGAGAAGATTAAAATGACACACGTGAGAATGGGAATTGGCAGAATAGTAAGAAAAGTGCTAGAAAGGGAAGCCGAGGACGGGATAGAGGAAAGGAACAATGGGAAACTTTCGTGGGTGGGTGCCAGGTGAAGGTTTTTACGAGACTTGTATTTGCGAGGATGTGAGAGGTGATTCAAGGCACAGTCTATGTGTGGCCAACATATGGAACAAACTCAGTTTCATGTAGGAAATATCGACTTGTGTAAACACGACACGGCCCCTCCGGAACCTAACGAGGCTGAGTGCACCCCGTGCCAGACCTCACAGCGGGGGCAAAATCCCCAGTACCGGGGTTCGAACGTGGATCCTCCTCGCCAGAGACAGGAGGCAACCTATGTAGGTATGTGCTAGAGAAAATAAACATAGATATGTATTAGGCATATAGGTTTCGTGTAAGTTAGTTAGGTGAGGTTACGTTATGTTAGCGTTAGTTAACGTCACCTTACCATGGTTGACACTATTTTTAATACATTCATTTCCCTTCCTTACCATGAACATGTTGGGCAATTTTTTCCTATTAATCCAGTTTTTGTAATATCGAACTGTGACATTTTCTAAATACTATTAAATAAATTAAAATCACAAGGTGTACATTTTTTAACTTAAAGGAGATAACTAATTTTAATTCGCAATTTTCTGTAATTGAGTTTTTAATTGGCCTCCATTTGTAGATAGCCGTCAAATCCCCTCATTGCGATTTTATTGCGTTATACTTGACAAAGCATTGTATATCAATATTACACATCAACAATACAAACATATATCTGTATCTTTCTTCTTTTTGTAAGAGTATCCATGTAATAATTCCCTGAATTTTTTTTTTTCTGAAAACTATTTCTCTGACTTTTTGTAATATTTGTTACAGTTTCCCTAATCTTTTTATTTTCCTGATATACCCTGACGTAGTTAGTTAACATTACGTGCTTTTTTATTTGTTAATTGTCTATGTGAAGGATGTTGTGAATTATTAGGATCATATCAGTGCCGCCGGTGTACCGGAATTTCGTCCCTCAAGAGTTTTTTACATGCTAGTATGTAGTGACATCGGTCAAGGCTGGGTTTGAAGCCGCGACCTTGAGATTAAGTAGCCTAGTGCCTTACCAACGTTGTAGATTGGTTTACGTTATGCTACGCTAGGTTAGGTTAGGTAACTTGGCGTTACGTTAATATAAGCTGCATTAGGCTAGGTTAGGTTAGGTTAGGATGGAATGCAGAGTGATGGATGACGGTAGCAGTTCCCATAGCAACAGCATGCAGGTACAAGGCTGAGCAATAGGAAACCTGCTCGTGATAGCCGAGCTCAGGAAGCGTATGCATGCAACTCGCCGCCGACTGCTGGGAGGAGGTGAAGTTAAAGAGAAGAAACCGATCAGGAAGTGAAGGAAGTGGCCAGGCCAGGCCAGGCGAGAGCCAACTGACGGAAACGGAACTAAACTCTTCCTGACCACAAACGGACGGACGGACGGACGAACAGGTGCTACCCGCTCTCTCTAGCACGTGCTGTAATTATTACTTCACCTGTACTTGCACCGCTACACAAAGACGGAGCGAGTGACCTTGGTCAAACACCTGACGTAACATCTTCGCTCCACATCTGCCACCAGACTGCCAAATTACACCTGGTGTCTCGAACTCGCGACCACTACACACCAACTAACTCCTATTAAATGCGTTTAAAAGCACTTGACAGTCGTAATAGTCGTTTTTGGTGCCTTAATTAATAATAAATTGATCAATACTGGCAAGCTGACCCATAATCCGACACAATATCAGGGAAAGAGTATGAAATTTTAAGGCCAACATTCGCTTTTGAACATCTGACTATGGATTCGGTTTGCTCAGCTTCCTACAAGGAAATGTGTAGTGAAGCTATCTCTACAGACGTCTATCTCTGATGTGTTGCACTCACATGACTTTCTCTACTCTTGTACTAACCATTCTTACAAACTCTTATTCCTATATCTTCTTCATGTTAAGATAAACATTTGTAGAAATTATCTTATTGCTTATTTCCTTGTAGGTACAAGGGGAATATTACAATACAGTAGGCTTTGTGCGATAGTCAAATCTTTTAAAGCTTTGAGATTCTGTTGTCTTTGCTCACTTAACATATAAAAAAATGAACAACGATGATCCATTTCACGCAAGTTCTAAGTTTTCCGAAACTCACACACACAACAAGGAATATCTCCGAAATGGTTCACTCTACAAGAAAATTTATTGAGACATAAATTGTGTATTTTAGCAAGATCTACATTTTTTGTATAGTATAATTTGGTCCATCTCTAACGGTTTACCAGTTATACAAAAGTCGTCCAGAGTAAATACGACTACAGGGGCTATAGCCAGAAAATTCAAAATATACATTTCATTTGTCATCAAAATATCTCAAACATATGGCATTTTAATCAAAATCGGTAGAGCTATTTTCGAGAAAATAAAAATTTTAAAAAAGATTTCCATGTAAAGGATAGTTTAGGGTGGGGCTATTTTCTTCAAAATCTTCCTGTCGTATCCTTGAAATACATTAAACTTTAATACCATCTTTGGTTTTTAACAGACTTTTCGTTTTTGAGTTATGTTGTCCACAGACTGGCACACGCACGTGCGCGGAGCTTTTTCTGAATATGCTTTTTTGGATTTAGGGGGCCTCCAAACATACTTCTGGTGAAATCTCGATATTTAATTTTTTGGTAGAATACAATACTTCCTGTATTGTAACTTTAATAAGAATAATTTCTAAAAAGCAAATGTAATAAACGACAGTGGGTAAAGAATGTAATATTTTCTTAATTCAGAGGACCTCAAAACATGTATTTCTATGCGTAATGTTGGAGTGAAACACTATGGACATGCTAAGGATTATTTCTGTCTTGTATCACGTGTCGTAAAGGGACTGGCGGGCGGACCTACCTCTTGACCTTTTGTTGGATGGATATGATCTGTATTAAAAATAACAGAAATTGGTTGATCACATGGTGAGAGGTTTATTTTGGGAACGCAACATGTGCACGCAAAGGTTAAAGCACTCCCCCCCCCCCCCCTCCCCCAGTACTTATGTGAAGGGCAGGTTCGCTATCACCTCCCGAAATAAAGACCCCACAATATGTATGTACCACTATTTCTCCATTTTGTACGTAGAAAATCGCCGAAAAGCAAGAGTTTGTCCACTGATTTGTTACGGCATCAGTTTTTCTGTTCAGCCTATGCAATAGTCTACAAGGTCTTTTAGCAAATTAACTTTGTTCTGTCTTTTAAGACAGTTGAAGGGGGGATAGGAACATCGCGTAGCCGGCGCGTGATTAGAAACCAAAACAACCCAGGCAGAGTTACAAGGTTTATGCCGACATCCAGACACGAGAAGTGGCGCGGCGCACAACAGAGATTGCACAAAACTCGTATAAAAGCTCATATTTACAACTATACAACTCCAACAAAGACGATGAAAACAAAACCGTACGTGAATTTTATAAAATCGAAAGCTGCTTCGTTGTTTACGGAGGATGAGGAAGAAGACAAAGAAAAAGAAATTATAAGATACTAAGATTGAATAAACTGTATTTATTGTTCCAGATTGTGAACACGCTGTTGAAGTAATGCCAATCAAGTGTATAAATAAACAAATAAACAATGCAACAGAAGTATGAAAGGGACGCAGATGTTGCAACAGTGCATTTTGCTATTGCGGTGTGCCGGCACGCGTAAAGTGACCTGCGACACGATCAACTTGCTGCCTAAGTGCTCCTCTCACTGTCTCAAAAGACTCGCAAGAAAGTATACTGTCATTCAACAGTGCTTTATGGGGTTTCTGTTGAAAGACGCTACCGGCAGACCGCAGCACTGTTGTAGAAGCACCGTTTCTCCTCTAACTAACAATAACGATCCCAAACAATATGGACATATAATTATAAAATCCAACACGACCACGGTCTGAGAAGGTATTTGGATTTCGCAACCAGAGAAGGCGGACAGTCCACCTTTGAGCAAACCATAATACAATAAATACAAGTTCTTCTGTAGCATACATACATCGTGATAACTGCGATACCAAACGCCATTCGCCGTGAGCTAGGCCGCCGCAGAGCAGGGACATTCTACCCCGATACCTGTTAGGAGTCACACCTGTGCACTCACATGACTTTCTCTACTCTTGTACTAACCATTCTTACAAACTCTTATTCCTGTATCTTCTTCGTGTTAGTTGAGATAAACATTTGTATAAATTATCTTATTGCTTATTTCCTTGTAGGTACAAGGGAAATACGGGAATACAGTAGGATTTGTGCGATAGTCAAATGTTTTAAAGCTTAGAGATACCGTTCTCTTTGCACTTAGCATATAAAAAATAAACAACGATGTTCAATTTCACGAAAGTTTTATTTTCCCAAACTGACACAAATAATAAGGAATATCTCCGAAATGGTTCACTCTACAAAAAATGTATTCAGACATAAATTGTGTGTTTTAGTGAGATCTATATTTTATGTACAGTAAGATTTTGTCTATCTCTTACGATTTACGAGTTATTCAAAAGTCATCCAGATGAAATAGGACTTCGTGAGCTATAGCCAGAAAATTCAAATTATACACGTCTTTTCTCATACAAATATCTTAAACATATGACATTTTAATTAAAATCGTTAGAGCCATTTTGAAGAAAATCAAAATTTTCGAAAAATTTTCCATAGAAGGTGTAGTTAGGGTAAAGCTATTTTCTTCAAAATTTTCGTGTCTCATCCTTGAAAGACATTAAACTTAAATACCAATTTTGGTTTTTAACTGACTTTTTGAAACGCAAGACTGTTGGATAAGTGCTACGCAAGACACTTACTTACACAAGAATTATAAGGCTAAATGGCCAAACCACGGCCAACGCTGGACGTTTATATATAGAGAATGGAATGTTACGTGGCATATTGAAACTTCGCCCACAGTGCACATAAGGAAGTGACATAACCTGCCTCAGATAAGATAACACGATTTTCCCCTTCCCGAACTCACCCGACTCCCATCTGCTTTAAAGGCTTCAAATTTTATTTGACATTTACTTTCTCGAAAAGGACTATTTAATAATTTTCATAAAAATATAATAGATTTGAGATATAGCCAAAACCATTAACACTTCTCTCTCTTTCGAAAACTTTCTTAATATACTGTGAAGTGTTCTCCATTCGGTTTTATATTGTGGCGTTGGCACGGAACGTCTATACAACCTAAACGCCGAGCTTCCGTGCGGGAAGTATTCACCATGTTTAATGTTCCGTGGGCTGACGTCACAACTTGTAGAGCTGGCGAAGACACTGGGGTCGGCAGGTAGGTACAATACGGTAAGCGGAAAGGACACGCGGCCCGCAATCGAGCCCCGACTTTATCACAGTAGTACCGAAGTTTCACACATCTCTCGTTGCCAAGCTTTAGTTGCGTCACCTCTAGCCAATTTTAAACTATGGTTGTACTTAATAAAAGGTAACCGAACGAGCAATTCTGACACAATATAATTGATAAAATAGATCAATAGTAAGACCCAGAATGAATTTGGTGTCCCTGGTTGAGTGTTGTCCATGGGTAGGAATCAAGTTAATTAGCGAGGAACCCGGCATAAGCGTGGTTCAGTGCAAGTGTACCGAACTAGGCTTTCTAAACTCGTTTTTTCCCCTGTAGAGTTTGTGGCTGTTCTACAATGCTTTTTGCAGTGTCCTTCCGGTGTTTTTATTTATTTTGTTCATTTTTGGACGTCTGTATTACCCCAAGGAGTTTAATTCACTCTTTGTTTAAGCGTGTTTAGTAGTTGTATATATATAAACGAGCAATGCACAACTTGGAAACGGCTCTAACGATTTCGATCAAATTTTGTATTCAGATAGGGGTTCGCCTATTAAGTTTATGTATATAGGTGTCCTTCCTGAAAAAAATTACGATTTTAGGCATAACAGTTACAATTACTCTAAACCTTATTTCGGCCATAATTTCTCTACTATTCAATCGATTTCAGCAAATACAACGTATTACATTCATACTATTTTCTCTACTCGCTTTTGTTTTACGTAACAATTGGTAAGTTATTCTCTATCATTTATCAACTTTATACATATCAACGCCTATACATATTGTATGTTGAACAGTGAGTAAACTCCAAAACCGGTTATTGTCGTGAAAATTGATACATCTAAGTGTTTTTTTTTTCCCAATGGACAAGGCTTTTATGCAATCCATTTTACAACACAACGTATTACGTTCACATGGTTTTCTCCACTCCCTTTTCTTTTACGTATGTAAATGCCGAGCGAAGCTACTATCTTTAAATGTGTGCAAAGAAACACAAGCCTATTGGACAAGTGCAACAAAGCACGTGCGACGCCGTGCGGCTATTTCACATAGTATGTATGTAATAAACGTATTTGTACAAACGTTAATGCTAATTAACTTGAAGTAGACAGAAGAATAAGTGTTTGTAACAATAACTTGTTAAAATAATTGATAGAGAAAGCCATGTGAAGGTAACACATCAGATTTTTATTTGTTTTTGTTGTGTGGGTGGAATTGACTAGCCAATCCGCGGAGCGGGATGGCTCAGGCGGACTTCTCTGACGCACATTCGGGAGGTCGCCGGTTCGGTTCTCGTAGCCCGATCCATGGGTTTTTTCGGAGCTTTCCCGCGTCGCGTCGTTTCGGCGAGCGTCGCGGCAGCAGCACAGCAGGGAAACAAATGCGCTCTGAAAATCTCCTCCCCTGGATTGGAAGGCGAGCTACTGGTTTCCAGGACCCTCATGAGATGTTAGAAGCTCGAGCGGGGGGGGGGGGGGGGGGGAAGCTAGGCCAGCCTCCGCCGGGGTGCTTCTAACTGAGAAAATGTAGGGACCCTGCCCCCTACCGTCTCGTAGTAACATTCCAACCGCCCTTAGGATCCACTCGTCTCATCCATCCTCCCGAAGGGTGCTCCGTCAGGGGATAGGCACAAAGGATCGCTAAGTTCCCCTCCGCAAGTTGTCATTGAGTTATTGGTGAGGGAAAACATGGAGTTTGAACCAGCGACTCCCCAAGTACGGTCTGTTGGACCGCTACAATAGTGTGTTTTGCAGCAAGTGATTGGGAGCAACAGTTTAATGACCGTGACGTTTGTGCCACGTGGAAGTGGTAGCGTGACCAGTGCGTGCATACTCCCCTTGTGGTTCGTTTTCACGCAGTTACTTCACCTTCCCTACGTGTCCTGACATTTAATGAAAACTTGACGATATGTCCTTTAAGGGACTGACAGCCGAGCCCAGTCCGCAGTTACGAAACAATCTCATACATACGTACGTACATTGATTTTCCAACCTACACGTGTTTTAAAGGTCTCATGCATTAACAGAAATACAAAATGTTCCTGTATGTCGCTAACACGCTAGCTTCTGGCTCTCGAGGTCACGGCTTCAAACCCTGCGGAGGGCGATGTAGTCTTTTCGGACGTTAACAAACCTCTGATAAAAATTAACCAGTTTCTAACACCAACGGAACGCTGAGAACTATAGCAGTTAAACAGCGTCTGAGGCTCGGATTCGGAAGGTCCGGGATTCGATTCCCGTGGTTGACCGTCCTGACCTGTGGGTTTCTCCGGATTCTCTTTGTGAATACTGGAAGGATAATTATAATTACATTCCCCGAATTTCTTGTCCTTCCATTTCCGCTCACGTCTCATTTCACTGTTGTAAGTGTCGGCGGGAGTTTCAGCGTGTATGGCAGGTCCTCTGGACCGGACCGGAGAGTCTTCAGGGGACCTAGAGCCCGCAGAGGGGACACAGTCGCCTCCTGGGAGTTCACATATATAGCTGTTCGGGGCCCTGGCCCCTGCTCGTTTTTTCTCAGATCCCTCCCTGCCAGGGGCGCCCGTCAGGGACAAGATTTCATTGATCCAAGTGCTAAGTCTCCCCTCCGAACATTCGCTGTTCTATCGTATCCTATGATATTGGTGTTACGTCGGAGCATGTGACATTTGAATGTGCAAGGTAGATATAGTGAAGAACTTGAGGAAGGAAGAAAAATCCTGCGAGAAAAACGAATATAGCAGATGATAAGAGACTGAGAAAAGTGTATTTTGGAGTTTTGTGTTGCACAAGGAAAAGTGCAGCGTGTCGTGTGCAGTGGCTTGTAGGTGAAGTCTGTTAGTCCGTCCGTTCCCATGGAGCGAGCGAGCGAGCGACAGTGCGGAACACAGTCAAGGACACAGCCAGACAGCCCATGCTTGGCAGAACAGTGTAATGGGCTGTTCCAGTTCCAGTCACGCATCTGATGGGCAACACTGGCGAAACGATTGAGACAGGATCGTCACGTGTTGCCAAGTTCACGTCATTACGTCAGCAATTATCTTTTGGGCAATGCAACAGCTGTGTTGTGCCTACCTGCATCATAGTCAGGGTCTTTCAAAACACAACATCTTGCTTCCTCAAGTCCAGGCTCAATAGCACTACCGCCGGGCCGCTGCGTCCTCCACATGAGTGAGGTGCAATACTGGAGGGTGGGCCCCTCGTGGCGGCAGTTGGGCCCCCTCGTGGCGGCAGTTGGGCCCCCTCGTGGCGGCAGTTGGGCCCCCTCGTGGCGGCAGTTGGGCCCCCTCCTTTGAGGAACCGTTGTACTCGTTTAACAACTGGGGCCCTTGCTCGTCAATCCTTTCTGCACAGTTGCAACAAGTGGAATTGTGCCAACTGAGGCTCCTAGTGGAGTGAACACGTATCAACCGTCACAGGTTGCTATTGCCCTTCAAAGACAGGGTTCGCTGAAGAGTGGAGATGGATTTACGAGAGTCATTAGTTGTGGGTAGCACACATTTCCTTTCTGGGTCAACTGCACACGCCTTGACTAAACAGATTCTATACGGTCTTTGCAACCAGGGGCCACCACTTCTCAACAGGTTCCTCAAGCACCTAACGAGGCTGACCAGGTCTCCCAGCGGGGGAATCGAACCCGGGTCTCTAAGTAGCAGTGCTAGGGAGACAACCCTGTTATAAATATCACGAGTTGACAACACAACCAGATGCGGAACACTCTGGATGCTGGCTATACACATGTGTGCTGCGAGTAAGCAAAGGTATCACAACGCTCCTAGGTCGACAATAGCAGCTGCTACATGTAAACATTTGATTCTTCAAGAGCACTAAGTCCAAATCTATGTAGGTATAAGGGGAATAGCAGTTCACGGCCGAGTTTACGCTAAACTAAAGTACTGCCAACCTTACAATGGCAATTAAACAGCGTGAAATGCTTAGGCGAGAGGATGCTAAGAGTGGCCAAACCTCGCAGATACGACAGCAGAGGGCAGGATCCCCAATAGCTAGAGAAAATCCCCGAGCGCGAGGCTACGAAGCGAACACACAGCAATTTCTGCACAACCTGACGACGGAGGTTAGTTTCCGAATTGCCATCATATCCCCAATGCCTTTTACTCAACTTCACTTTCGCGCATTCTGCTTCCATACCGATCTTGCTCACATTTTCAGCACATATTCAAAGAGGGTAATTTTAATAATACTGATGTCTTGCACTCACACTACTCTCTCTACTCATTCTTATACAACATATTCTTACAAACACTCGTCTATCTACTTCACGTTCATCGACATATTTACACATCTAAATTTTTTGTGCAGTGAGATTTTGTCTATCTCTTCCGGTTCACCAATTATGCAAAACTCATTCAAAGTGAAGAGGTCTTCAGAGTAGACTTTTAGGGAATTCAAGATATACATTTAATTTGTCATAAAAATGCCTTATACATATGGCACTTTAATCCAAATCATTAGAACCATTTTTACATTCTCTACTACGTAGAGGAAGTATTGTATTCCTCCCAAAAATTCAATGTCGAGATTTCACCGGAAATAAATTTTGAGGCACCTGAATTAAAAAAAAAAAAAAGTCCGCGCGCGCGCGCGCGCGTGTTTGTGTGTCAGTGGACAGCATTACTCAAAAACGAAAAGTCGGTTAAAAACCAAAGTTGGTATTTAAGTTTAATGTCTTTCAAGGATACAACACGAAGATTATGAAGAAAATTCTTCTACCTAAACTACCCTTTACATGAAAAACATTCGAAAATCTGAGTTTGTTGAAAATAGCTCTAACGATTTTGATAAAAATGCCATAGGTTTTGAGGTATTTTTATGCCAAATGAAATGTACATCTTGAACTTCCTAGCTATAGCCTGTGTAGTCCTATTCACTCTGGACAAATTTTGCATAACTACTAAACTGTAAGAGATGGAGCAAACCTTACTGTACAAAAATGTAGATCTTGCTAAAATACACAATTTATGTGCAAATATGTTTTTTTGTAGAGTGAACCATTTCGGAGATACTTCTTGTTATTTGTGTGAAATTTAGAGAACTTATACTTCTGTCAAATGGAACACCGTTATTCCTTTTGTTATATGTTAACACGAAGAAGATATAGGAGTAGAGAAAGTCATGTGAGTGCAACACGTCACGTGTTTGAAGTATGCTGTTCACAGAGTATATTTCCTGTATGGACGTTTTTGGTAGAATACAATACTTGTGGTTAGAGAGAGAGTAAAGGCGATAGGGGCCTATGTCAGATGCAACACTGATAAAGGTTTGTGAGACGGACAATGATCAAGCAGAGAGGAAGGAAATCCGTGACTTCCATATTGACTATTACTTCACGTGATAGACATACAGAGCTGGTTTTAACTTGACTCATTCGGAGCGTAACTAACCTATATTACACCTTACCTGTCTGTCTGTCTGTCTGTCTCATTACTCAACTAATTGCTTACCTCGTGAGTATACGTCTCCACAAACCAGGTATCTAACACAAGTCCAACACCTAAATTAACCGACACAAAATTCTCCTTTTTAATACCTCCTGAGGTCACGTGATGATTGCTTGGAAAGAAAACTATTCCTGCCCTCGTTACTTGCAGTAGCTGATAACAAAACACACACAGACACGTGGCGAAACCAGTTTTCAAGTTGGATCTTCTTCACTTATTGTAGGTGTGAACGCGTGCATGGGGTAACGGAAGTCGCATTAGTAAAGAAAACATTAGCTTCTTCAGCCCTACTCTATTGCCAGACTATACAGATGACAGATGAATTTGTTATTGGACTTTTTATTCGCCATATTTGAATCTACCATCACGCGAAGTCTGCACACTTTTATCACCAACACAATATACACATATGCACATAACATAACTGTTCAACTTCCAGAGGGGCCAGGAAAGGGTTTCCAGAGCGCAAGCATCTGTGCCATCTGTCCGCATCCGCCTGAACGTACCGCACTACTAACTATATTTGAAATATGGATTCCTCCAATGAGAAATGAAGGGGAGGGATCCGTTGAGAAGAGACTCTTCAAACATCTGAGCAAAAATGAATGGCACAACAATGGTCTGCCCACTACTATTGCATTACCAACGAGTCAGCTACTTTGACAAAGCAACAATGCTTTCCCAGGGGTGGCGAATTTTCCGTGACTCAATACAGATCTAGTGACCCTTCTACATATACTGGTTTCGTTTACCAGTTCCCAACTGGAAATGTTCTAATAGCTGGTTTAATTTGTTTAATAATGTCACCCATTAATATTATATATACATATGTAGGTAAGAGAGGATATGTTACCTTATTCCTTGCCAGGAAACTACTCATTGACATCAGTACTAGTAAGTAGGCATTATTAATAAGGTGTAATAGCACTTTGTTTCTGAAGAAAGGGAATTTTGTGTCGTCAGTGCACACGAAGATGAGATGTAGAACGCAGGCTAACCTTGCGTGTGGAGGGAGGACCGGGACATCGTTTGTTAACGAAATTAGAGGTTCATGTGAACACGAGCGTCCACACAAATATACATACATACATGCAAAGATAAGGTGAACACGCCAAGTCCCTTTAATACGTACTTACGTTGCCAGATGGTTGCTGAGAAAATTCACTCATGCAAGCACAAGTTTCGTTTCACTCAACGTCTTGGACAATTTCGTTCCTTTTGCATTGTTCTCCCTTCCGCTACTTTTTATAAAACTGTTTCCCGAGGGTTGTTTGGAAAATGTCGGCCTGAGAAACAAAACAAAATGCCCAATACAGTCTTCTTTTGAATATATAAGAAGGCACCCAAATGAGAGATTGTCTCACCGAAGTGTCCCGCTGAAAATAGTTGTAACAAAGCTTTTGTCTGGACAAAACCGTGAAACTCTACGAAGGTGAATTCTTCTCAGTACAAGGACCCTAGAGGTTAATGTCTACAATAACGTCTTTGAAGACAAGCAACCACCAAATTTCAGTGTACCCTGCACACCACGTGGTCCCAAATAAGAAACACTATGTTTATTCTGCACTGGATTATATTCTGAGAACACGTGAGAGGAAAAGTGGGCACGCCATCGAAGAGCCTATGAAGAATTAGTTGTAAAATAGCAATTTTCAATGTGTCTTTGTTCTTTCCTTCCGAATTCACCATCTATTGCTCCTGTTTCTGTATTTATCAATAAAAGTAAAAAAGTAGATGATGGTATCTCTTATTTGGACCACATTTTGAAAATAGTCGTTTTTCTTACTTTTCATTTCAAAGGAATTTGTGTAAATAACAGATAATTATCAATTGTTCACTGTATAAAATCTGAAAATATGTACCTTTGGGAATGTAAAGCATTATTCAGCTTAGCGTTCCAGTCTTGCTGGTGTTCAAGTTTCCCCAATAACGAATGCGGACATTTGTCCTTGATAGCCTTCTTCAACTCACTTGCGCAGCTTTGGGAGTCATTCTGCTGGCCTTAATAGGTAGCGTAAGTATAGCAAGATGGAGGCGGGTGTATTTCACGCATGCAGTGACGCCTGTTTTACGTGCACAGTTTCACATTATTCACAAGGGACACAGTGAATTTTCTAACGTTCTGTATTTAACATCTGTTTACTTGAAAATTGGCACACTTGATATGCCTGAGCAAAAGCTCAATGTTTTACGTCAGACAGTTTCACAAATAATAGAATTAAGCACTTTTAACTAGCGCAAACAGTTCATTATTTTACAACTGCCTTCACACTTTTCGGAGAAGCTTACTAATGGCATTTTCTGATCGTACCGGGAAAAATGTTTTGCCAAAAAGATTCACAGGTGTCTGTAGAATATATGGTATAGTTAAAAAACTAAAAATGTTATTTTCACCCAAACATTTATCCTAGGGTTCGTACAAACATACAGCACTGCTTGGTCGAACAACAATGGGCAGAACGCTGCACACCCCCCCCCCCGCCCTCCCTGCTATGTACGTGCCTGTGAGAAGGTTGGTGAAATGCCCCGTGAAACAGTAGGGACAACAATATGGAAGAAAGGGTAGTCTCTGTTGATGGGTTTGTCCTAGTCTAGCAACATCACACCCTTAACACTCCAGTAAACAGTTCCTGCTGAAGGTGAAGAACTTGCACCCATGTTTGGATTGTTGATTCGTCCCTGGCGCTGACAGCGAACCCAACTGATGTAACAGTCGATCCAGTTATGCCTGAACATGTCCAAATAAGATGTTCATTCAGATGCACTTGTGATCGGCAGTTACCAAATGCGCACCAAATGCTTTCTCGTGTGCTCGGGCGAAACTTTCTACACGCGACCATATCTAAATAGATCTTGGCTATGCCAGCAAACTCACGTGGCTTCATTCGTCTGTCATTTAACATGTCTGAGTGGATTTTCGCGATGTTTTCTTCAGTCATCACGTCCACAACATTCGTCATAAAAATGCAACAACGGCAATCTATTCATTTAGAAAACACTGTAAAGCATTTTACAAAATTGAATCTGATTTGTTTTCACTTTGATGAAGTTAAATCTTTAATCACTGCATGACGTTCGATTTCACCATCTTTAGAAGAAGTCTCAACTTGTTCATTTTGCAGCACTATAACCACCACACAAATGAAGGTACGTGCATAAGATTGCATGCTGAATCATCTAGTGGATCATACTTGAGACTATTCTTGCTTGAGTTGGCCCCGGAAGACCTAAAGACCTCTGTCAATGCCTATGACGTTAGTCTAGATCTGGCCGCCCGGTGTCTCCTGCCACCTCATCCTTCCTCCCGGGGGTACCCCTGGGGACATAGGTACAATAAGCGTGACTTCACTGCCTGACCCCCTTCATATCTCTCCTAGCCCTATTCTTACTAGGTACATATCTGAAAATACATTATTCATTTCTACTACCGATGGGACCATATCACTATTTCTCGATAATCGATACTCAATAAACAACTGCAAAGTCGATAGCTTGTTTACTGAACTACTACTTTTCTTTGTATAACCACTTGCAACCAATTTGGCTTTTGTTCATCATTTTCAAATATCACGTTCTGACAGTGATGGAAAACTTGTAATTACTTTTTCAATAGAGGTCGTTCTGTAAACTTCACTCAGTGTATGAATGTAAAATACTTTCTTTAAATTTGCTGTACTGTGTGACTTACTGCTATATTATTATTACTAGTACTGTCTACTTCAAAATAGTTCCACACTTCATCACTTTTGAACAAAATATTTATGGAGATTAGTCGCACGATATATGGTGACCCGAGTTTGACTTGCCAAACACAAACTAATGTTTTCATTTAGACACAAGAGTCTATGGAACGTTGCACACACAGTCGAGGTCTATCAACCTTTGGGGACACGTCCGAGGCAATAACGTGGTCTTCACTCCTGCCATTACTTATCTAGTAGAAACTTCAATATAACAACTTTCAATAATGTAAAAGTTAAAAAGCAGGACAAAAAGTGTCGTAAGTACCACAGAGTATAGAATGTATCGAGATATCGACTGTATCGAGATATCGACTGTATCGAGATATCGACTGTATCGAGATATCGACTGTGTCGAGGTTTCTACATATCGATACTTGCAATCTCCTGTCTCGTGTGCAGACTTTTCAATGATGCACTCCATACTAAGCATTTCGACACTGAAAATGCTTCCAATAAGGAAAGTTTCCTTACGTCCTGATCATCAGTTTATCATGGTAAATCGCCAACTGTGGTTAATTCATTCTCGCTGTTGTAGTGGCCATACTACCAGGGAGTCTGTGTCTCGCTTGGCTTAGCAAACAGGGCATCAATGACGTAACCTCGAGTCAAACGTGACTAAAGAAGCACGAGGGTCGGGATAAATTGACCGAGACAGGATTCGAAACCGCGCCTTTTAGCAACACCCACTGTTTAACAAAGACGATGCCAAAGACTGTCTAATACGCCAGGGGTGTGCTTTTTATGGGAGAATAATTATGCAATTAGCTGAGTGCATTACTGCCTTGTCCCTCTGTACGTATTAACGGCTGTAAACCAAAGCTCATGTTTTACATATCGAATGTCAAGGGTATTAGTTAATATATTTCAAATTTGCTAGAAATTCGTAAACAATTAATTGCAGTTATGAGAACGAGTCTCCGAACTGAGATTAAAGGTTCTGAAGTAGAAGTTTTGTATACCCCGAAAATACGTATTTTGAAACGTCACGAGTCTAAAAAAAGGTATGTGGGTATAACCACCATAATTCATAAACGAAAAATCGGTCAAGAACCAAACTTGGTGTTTAAATTCAGCATGTTCGTAAGAACGAGGCAGGAACATCTTCAAGAAAATCCCCAGAGATTGATGGAATACAAGTGATTTTCACCAAGTTCCTGTGATTTGTATATATTATTAACGACAACGTTAGCAAATGCAACACAGGGAATTCTTTGTTTGGTGAGAAGTTGAAGTACTAGTCCTGGCGCCGAACTTTGCAGACGTTGGCAGGAATGTTCTCACTGAAATAACACCCACGTATGCGTTTGTTCATTACTTTATCCATTAGACAGCTTTATTTGTGTTTTATGCCGCGTAAGAAGGAAAAACGTCGCCAAAGAGCTTGTTACTATTTCCAGTGCAGTCAGATAAGAAACAATGTTATCTGTAGTCACTGATACGAGTGCTGATAGTCATTTAATTCACCCATACATATATATCTTTGACTAAGTTTGCCAGTTATATTCCTTGAGCAAAATAAAGATTATTTGATATCTTACATTCACAAGACTTGGGTTATTCCTCGTCACTAGGCGAATTCTGGGGTAGATTCTCTCCTCCGTGGATTCCTCTACCTTCATTTCTCATTTCCCTCCCTTGTCATCATCCAGGTTCGGTTGGCAGTGCGGTACGTTACGGCGAATGCGGACACATGGCACAGTTGCTTGCGCTCTGGAATCTCTTCCCTAGCCCTCCTGGAAGTTGCCGCTAGGGTCGCCTCGTCGCCCTCTCCCTGGGTAGAGGAAACACTTCGGTGTGCGCCAGTTGTCAATATCTGTAACTGTTAGCGACTTGTGAGCGTCTCTGGGCTTCCCTGTTTCCGCTCTCTGACAAGCCTCCGATCTCAGTTCACCTCATCGCACAAAAGATCCATGTCGGAGCTGCGGTGAGTCGAGGTGTTTTCTAGGAATAGTCCCTGAAGTCCTCTTTATCCTAGATGACTTTTGTAGAACTGATAAACCGTAAGAGGTAGATAAAATCTTACACGGTGGCAAATACATATTTCGTTAAAAACACAATGTCATCTGTTTAGTTAACCATTTGCACCCCTATTCTTCTGGTGATACAAAGAAAATGTGTTTCAAAGCATCACACACAGACCAACTCTTAGACTATAACTTAGGTCAACTGCATTCTCCTGTTTTCATTGCAACTATAAGGGGAAATGTAATAGAACAATTTCTTCTCTTTCTGTTTATCCTTTTCGCATGGAGGAATTACAAAATGAGTCATATGTCTGTCGAGAAGTGGACAAACTCTGTATCAGAGACAGAGAGAGAGGAAGGGGGAGAGAGAGGGAGGGGGAGAGAGAGGGAGGGGGAGAGAGAGGGAGGGGGAGAGAGAGGGAGGGGGAGAGAGAGGGAGGGGGAGAGGGAGGGGGGAGAGAGAGGGAGGGGGAGAGGGAGGGGGGGAGAGACTAGCATGTGTGATGAGTCCGAAGTGAGGAAGGAGATGATATCAAAGGGAGATGTAACCACTCGACCACGGTCATCATCATCATCATCATCATCATCATCATCATCATCATCATCATCATCAATGTTCCTCAAGGGAACGAACACCTCACTGTGTTGATAGCAAGTGTCTTTACTTCATTCCAACTTTCCCAAACTGCTTGGCTCCTTTTCCAAGTTTCTCTTGGTCTTCCTCTCCTTCTACCTCCCAAAACCGTCTTTGAAATACATTAATTTCCTCCTCGCCGAAGATTATGGCCCATCCAATTCCATTTACGTTTCTTTATTTCCTTATTTATTTTTCCTTGAATTATATTTAAAAGATTTTCATTTTTAATTGTTTCTGGCTACCTTATTTTTAATATACTTCTGAAACATTTATTTATGAATGTTTGTAACTTGTGCTTTATTCCAAGTAATAATCCCACACAATAAAACTGCTTTTACGTTTGTATCAAAGATTCTCAATTTGGTTTTTATTGAAAAATTTGGTGTAGGTATTCGCTTAGAAACTACATTAGAAGGAAATGATGAGATAAATTTTCATAACATGAATAACTTTTGAGTAATTAAATATTAAAGGTTACACTTCAAATTTTAAATGAAAAAATACTGAATTTAAACTTTACAAATTATTTTTATCCAAACTAATAACAAAATGAACCAATTATATCATCAATTTGCTATCATTCTACTAAAGAACATAATTAAAAATTATGACGATTTTCATATCAAAATGGCATCGTGGGGAAATATTTATAAAAATAATAAAACATTATAATACAATATTAATATGTTAGCAACTAATTTGGCTAAATGTATGAAATTTAGCAGATTTACTCCTCACTATACAGTGATTGTTGTGTTCAAATTCCAAATCAATTCAATAAAAACTGTACATTTTCAAAATTTCACAGATGGGTGTCGTTAACCTATCTAAAGTTTTTTCGTGATCTACAAAGATCAGATAAAGCGTAGACTGCCCACGGTACTGCTAACAAAACCATTTCTACAAATGTTTAAGGTGAAGTAGATAGAAGAATGAGTGTTTGTGAAGAGTGAGTAGAGAAAGCCATGAAAGCACGAGTATTAAAGGTGTTACATTTGAGCGTGGTAGGAAGGTGATGAAAGGCCCTCTCCTATACCAAGAATATTGAACATGCGCGCGCCCTCGCTCGCTGGCTCGCCACTGGAACACTTCCAAATAAAACAGGCGCACCTTCACTTAATTCACTTTCTTGTAAACAAATCGCCAGATGCACCCCCCCCCCCCCACCCCCCACTAACATATCTATCTCAGGCTTCACTTACTTTTATCTTCTCTACTGCCTCAGGTACTCGGGTTGTCCGCCGTTTCATCGTTTAGCCTTAGATTGCACTTGTTCAATAGGCTTGCTTCTTTTAGAGGTAGAATCCGAAATGAAAAATGCAATGCCAGAGCTGAGATTTGAACCACATACCAGGCGGGTGCTCTAACCATTAAGCTACTGTGACAACGTGCCAGAGTGACACTGAATCTCCAGCCGATTCGCATTTCTCCCGGTAAACCACACATTGCCCACACACACCAGTAAGTTTGTTGACATAGATAAACAATAATTACCAGCCTTGCTCTTTTTGGAGACATTTAAAAGTATTCCTAATGCACTTAAACAAAACATTAATTGAAGCTCTTAGACTGCGCTCGGGTTATACTTGGCGGTTCTGCTTAACATTTCAAGTTCCAATAAAGTAGCATGGTATGTCAGATACAACACTTCAATGCTTACAGTTTTTGTGCTAATAGTTAGAAACAATTCCGCAAAGAGTGGACAACTCGGTTCAAATACATCATTTGTTAGTCTCCATTAAACTTATCACAAGTATGTACGTAGGTAATATCATAATACGTGTCACGTAACCGATAAACTCCCGAGTAGAACGAGAGTCAGGCCGTCAAATATTTATATGCACTATTTCATCACTAAAACATGAATTTAAATACTATATTGCAAAGATTTAACCAGAAAATATTAAATTCTATAAAAACATAACCTAAAATGTATTCATTTGGATTAGTATAGTTCAGCACTGCCAACTGAGAAAAACGAAACCCAACAATTGCATGTATTCCTATCTTCTCTTGTTATTATAACAGAAACCCAGTTTATAACCTCAAATACATCTCCCTTTATTTTTAACATTAATAAATCACTTTTCTTCTAGAAAAATACATTAATTATTAACGGAACAATTGTTAAAAGTACAACTGTACTTGAAATGGAGTGCTATTTTCACTGTTAATCGATTGTAAGATGTAATAATGGATATTTTAGTTCATAACAGTGGACAGCAGAAGATTCACTGAAGATTAAAGGTGACGTCATTATGATACTTGACTTTCCACAAATGGGAACTCATTCGTCTCCCCCCTCTTTTTCTCGTGAGCATACAAAGAGAAGGGAATTTCAAGGCCATCACATAGCGAACAGCTCTTAAAAATTTTGACTATCGTTTAGGCCTCTGTATTCTTCGGTTCCCTTTGTATCTACAAGGAAACCAGTTCTGAAAACGTTTATTTCGATAACAAGTAGGTATAAAACTAGAATAAGCGTTTGTTGAAGAATGGGTAACCAAATCATATGAATGTAACAATACACATGCATAAGTTTATTTTTAGAACAACGAGACAAGAAAAGCAGAGAAAATAAAAATACGCAATACTTTTTAGATAATTTACCTATTATATTCTCTACTTTCGACCCAAAATTTCGATGTCGAGATTTCACCGGAAAAATATGTTTTGAGGCCCCATGAATATAAAAATACCGGCGTTAGAAAAAACTTTCGTGCGTCTTTGTGGACAGCATAACTCAAAGATGAAAAGTCGGTATTTAAGTTTGCGACACGAAGATTTTGAAGAGAATTGCTCCACCCTTTGCATGGAATTTTTTTTTCCTCGAAAATTTTGATTCCTCAAAGATGGCTCTAAGGGTTTTGATTAAAATGCCATATGCTTAAGCATTTTTATGGCAAATGAAATATATATTTTGAATTTTCTGACTATAGCCCCTATGTAGTTCTATTTACTCTTGAGACTTTTGCATAATTGGTAAACCATAAGAGATAGACCAAATCTTAATATACAAAAAATGTAGATCTTGCTAAAACACACAAATTATGTGTGAATGCATTTTTGTAGAGTGAACCATTTCGGAGATATTCCTTGTTATTTACGTGGGTTTTGCAATAGTTATAGTTCTTTCAAATGGAAGGTCGTTATTCAGTTCTTTATATGTTAGCCGTGCAAAGAGAACATTTGAGTACGTATCGCTCAAAGCCTACTGTATTGCCACATTGCCCTTGTACCTACAAGGAGACAGATGAATAAGAGTAACGCTACATCAAGTCGAGTGCTGCACGTTTTGGAGAGGTGAACAATTGCCGCCGCGACTTGGCAGCATGCAGACTATGACATCGTCTTTAAGCGGTCGGTCGGTCGCTCGGTCGGTCGGACGGCAGGTATCGACTTATCGAGCCAGGCAAGTCACGTGGTTAGTCGATCATGCGGCACGACGCGGTCGGCGCTCGGATCCCGCCCACAAACGATTTGTTGTTAATTGATGCTGCCACGTAACTGGGGCTTGAACCAGACACCTCAAGTCGAGTGCTGCCATCAATAATAATTATTAACACTGAATCATCATCATCGGGGGAACGACTCCGTCCATCCAAGCCATGTTGCACAATGAACACGCATTACATTTATTTGATTCATTTATTGTAGAATGGTCTAGAACAACGATGTCCCTCTTTGCGAAAGAGGGGAATGAGGTATTGCCGCTCACTGCGTAAGGTTCTCCAAATATCCCTGATCCAGAAGATTTATTATATATCTAATCCACCCGTCTGTATCACATATAACTTTAATTTCACAAATCCCCATAATATTGGTAGCAACAAACAAAAATATCTGACTGTGCACTCACATAACTTTCTCTACTCATTCTTATTCTTACAAGCTCTCCTCTCTCTACTTTATGCGAATTGAGATAAACATTTGCACAAATCGCTTTGCTACATATATCCTTGTAGATAGAGTACAGGATACAGCACGCTTAAGCAATTTAGTCCAACGTGTTAAGAGCTGGTCGGTATGACATGGCTTTGACATTCCATTGTCTTTGCATGACCAGCAGAAGAAAAGTAATGGTGACTTCCTATTTGAGAAGAGTATGAGTATTCCAAAATGCAAACCAATAACAAGGAGTATTTCGGAAATGGTTACCTCTACACAAAAAGTACACTTGATATAAATGCTGTGCTTTAACAAGATCTACATTTTTGTAGTAACATTTATCTCTCATAGTTAAGCAGTGAGGCAGAAGTCATTCAAAAGTTACCTTTGGAAGGTGTTCTTCATTAAAGGTAGGTGTGCCTATAGTTCACTTGGTCTCTTATCAAGTAAAACATCAATATCACGCCAAGAAACGTAAGAAAAGGAGCAAGTGAGGAATATAAGCATCTGCTCCAAATGTTGATATGCAAGTGAATCATCAAGTGGAGTGCAGCTGCACCAACCTGTGGCAAGTGGTACAGAGAGAAAAGGTTTACGAGTGTTTTCTGTACACACTGCACCCCCCCCCTCCCTCCATCGCCCGTAGCCCTCTCGTGCTGGCACGGAGGATCAATATGGCGCTCGCCCAGGCAACCTCAGCCAGGCACCACATTCAAGGGGATCACACACACACACATACACACAAACTATCGAACCAAGGCCCTGCACCACCAAACAAACTCTTCTTGCATCATTTTCCTTCACACCTAACCTAACACTAGCATACTTCGCACCACAAATTAATAAATAAACATTAAAATCTCATCATTACTTTCACATGACTTTCTCTGCCAACTCTATACAACAAATTCGAAAAATTTTCTATGTAAAGCGTAGTTTAGGGTGAAGAAATTTTCTTCAAAATGTTCGTGTCGCATCCTTGAAAGATATTAAACTTAAATACAAACTTATGCTGTTTAGAGATTACCTAAGACACGCATGCGCGGAGACCTTTTTCTAAAAATTGTTTTTTTTTTTATTCAGGGGGCCTCAAAACATACATTTCTGGTGAAATCTCGACTTCAAATTTTTGGGTACTAGAGAAAGTAAAAATGGGTTTTCTGGATTTAGAGGTCTCGAAAACCTATATTTTCGGTGATATCTCAATATTGAACTTCTCCTCTACTTACTGTAAAAGGTAGCATGAATGCCATTCGGCTAGTTCCGCCTGGTATGCTAATGTGCAAAACAACATGACGCGCTAATTAAATGCGTATTAAGAGTTAAAGACAACGGAAAGGCTAAAAGGGTAAATACTAAACACATTTAAAGCTTATGGCTGGAATGCAACGTATGCAAAGAATGCACTTCCAAGGTAAGTCATGATGGATGGTAAGTTAATGAAAAAGCACGACCACTCAAACTTGTTTACCGTTAACAACACTGCTTTATGTTACAATGAAAGTCACTGTGAATGGGTTGCACAGAAACAACAGCACGTAGCTATATGATACTGTGATAATTACAAAATCACTCCACTCCACTCCACTCCACTCTCACTTACATATGTTCATACAAATACACGATCCTCTACTGCTGACGTTAACACAGTCTACAGTCTTTCGTGTTATTACAAATTACAACTGATATCTTCTCGTAACCTTGACTCACTCCTTTCATTATCCTTTTTAACTTTCTCTGTCTGTCAAATACTGACTATACAATCATTCCACACTCATTAAAACTTCTTCATTTCCACACGGCGTATCTTCCACGACAACAGTACACACATACACACACGCGCGCGCGCGCGCACGCACGCACACACACCGACTCATGTCTATAGCTCTCTGTTCTGCTGTTTCCTCGCCGCCTTATATAGCGGGGATGACGTCACACGGTACTTTCTGCAACTTCCGACCGTCGGGTTCCTCTCGAGGGTTCCAGCAATCCTTTATTACGCGCCACACTCATTGTTGTTAGTCACGTGTGCACAAACAGTCGCGCGAGGCACCTTCATTTACTCGCTGGCCTGATATGTGGTGTGAAAGCCCCGACCGTCCTTTGTTGTGCGCCACACACGCGTCACAATACTATAAGACGCCTTTCTCCTTACTAAAAGTTAATTTCTATGTTTCTAGTGTACTCTGTTATCTGTTGAAACATCTGTTGTTAATAACACAACTAACGTCTTGTACGTTGTAATATTAATGTGACTTTTAATTACGCAGTTGATCACGACAAATTATAAACAATTACATTTCGGCTCTATGTCGTGGGAAAATATGCATATAACCATTCTAGTTTGTGTGAACGTCAGTGGTGTTAAAGTAAATAGAAAGAACAATGTCATTTTCTCTAACAATTAGAAGTCATACGGAACAAAATTAGATGGATATTCATTTGTATATTCATTTAAATCGCAGAACACTTGAACACAATCTGGTTTTGAACATATGAAAGTCATAAATTCAGTAACTACAAAGAGAGAAGTATATAGGAAAATTGCTTCTAGAACCTGCTACATTAGCATCTATGCCAATGACGTCATCTTCCAATGAAATAACTTTCTTTCTCATACCAGAATGAGTTACATGATAACAGGAACTCATTTACGTCGAAACACTTCTATGCATATCTAACACCAAACTACACAGAAACATAAACGTTATTCTCAATGTGTTTTTGATACATATTTCTAACAACGTAAACTTTACTGAAAAACATCATAAATACATATCATAAAACTAAGAAGAACGTAGTGATCCACAAAGCAAAGCTATTTTGAGCACACAAGAAACCCAAAATAAAAGGTCTGTCTGGGTGGCTCAGTTGGTCAGACGCTGGCCTACTGATCCCAAGGTCGTGGGTTCAAATCCGGCCCAGACCGATGTTTTGTAAGTGTACTTAAAAACGACAGCTCCATGTCACTAGATTTACTGGCATATAAAAGAACTCCTGCAAGGAGAAATTCCGGCACACCGGCAACGCTGATGTGATCCTGGCAATTGACAGCGTCGTTAAACAAATTATTTATTATTATTATTATTATTATTATTATTATTATTATTATTATTATTATTATTATTATTATTATTATTATTATTATTATTATTATTATTATTATTATTATTATTATTATTATTATTATTATTATTATTACTATTATTATTATTACTATTATTATTATTACTATTATTATTATTACTATTATTATTATTACTATTATTATTATTATTATTATTATTATTATTATTATTATTATTATTATTATTATTATTATTATTATTATTATTATTATTATTATTATTATACAGACGTCTGACTCTAGGCACTGGCTTGTAAGTCCTACATAAGGGGAGGGTAATCACTTCCTCACTCTCATACTGATCACTTCACTCTGTCTGGTACATAGGTTCCTGTGTTCCCTGACAGACGTCTGACTCTAGACACTGGCTTGTAAGTCCTACATAAGGGGAGGGTAATCACTTCCTCACTCTCATGCTGACCACTTCACTCTGTCTGGTACATAGGTTCCTGTGTTCCCTGACAGACGTCTGACTCTAGACACTGGCTTGTAAGTCCTACATAAGGGGAGGGTAATCACTTCCTCACTCTCATGCTGACCACTTCACTCTGTCTGGTACATAGGTTCCTGTGTTCCCTGACAGACGTCTGACTCTAGACACTGGCTTGTAAGTCCTACATAAGGGGAGGGTAATCACTTCCTCACTCTCATGCTGACCACTTCACTCTGTCTGGTACATAGGTTCCTGTGTTCCCTGACAGACGTCTGACTCTAGACACTGGCTTGTAAGTCCTACATAAGGGGAGGGTAATCACTTCCTCACTCTCATACTGACCACTTCACTCTGTCTGGTACATAGGTTCCTGTGTTCCCTGACAGACGTCTGACTCTAGACACTGACTTGTAAGTCCTACATAAGGGGAGGGTAATCACTTCCTCACTCTCATACTGACCACTTCACTCTGTCTGGTACATAGGTTCCTGTGTTCCCTGACAGACGTCTGACTCTAGACACTGGCTTGTAAGTCCTACATAAGGGGAGGGTAATCACTTCCTCACTCTCATACTGACCACTTCACTCTGTCTGGTACATAGGTTCCTGTGTTCCCTGACAGACGTCTGACTCTAGACACTGGCTTGTAAGTCCTACATAAGGGGAGGGTAATCACTTCCTCACTCTCATACTGACCACTTCACTCTGTCTGGTACATAGGTTCCTGTGTTCCCTGACAGACGTCTGACTCTAGACACTGACTTGTAAGTCCTACATAAGGGGAGGGTAATCACTTCCTCACTCTCATACTGACCACTTCACTCTGTCTGGTACATAGGTTCCTGTGTTCCCTGACAGACGTCTGACTCTAGACAGTGACTTGTAAGTCCTACATAAGGGGAGGGTAATCACTTCCTCACTCTCATACTGACCACTTCACTCTGTCTGGTACATAGGTTCCTGTGTTCCCTGACAGACGTCTGACTCTAGACACTGGCTTGTAAGTCCTACATAAGGGGAGGGTAATCACTTCCTCACTCTCATACTGACCACTTCACTCTGTCTGGTACATAGGTTCCTGTGTTCCCTGACAGGCGTCTGACTCTAGACACTGACTTGTAAGTCCTACATAAGGGGAGGGTAATCACTTCCTCACTCTCATACTGACCACTTCACTCTGTCTGGTACATAGGTTCCTGTGTTCCCTGACAGACGTCTGACTCTAGACACTGGCTTGTAAGTCCTACATAAGGGGAGGGTAATCACTTCCTCACTCTCATACTGACCACTTCACTCTGTCTGGTACATAGGTTCCTGTGTTCCCTGACAGGCGTCTGACTCTAGACACTGACTTGTAAGTCCTACATAAGGGGAGGGTAATCACTTCCTCACTCTCATACTGACCACTTCACTCTGTCTGGTACATAGGTTCCTGTGTTCCCTGACAGACGTCTGACACTAGACACTGTCTTGTAAGTCCTACATAAGGGGAGGGTAATCACTTCCTCACTCTCATACTGACCACTTCACTCTGTCTGGTACATAGGTACATAGCCATATAAAGAAGGTTTGGGTATTATAACTTGAAGTCAGCTGCTTAAGAATCCCTCTCTAAAGCTGATTGTGGAAAAGCTAGTTTTAATATTTGAGGTATGACATTTTACCTTTAAAACTCCATTTAAATGGCAACGCGTGACACGTTTAAAGAGCAACTACGTGAAAATAACTTCCGCAAGAACCATCGTCTATTAATGCGAAAAATCATAAAATCCATATGTTCAAGTATTTTCGACAATATACATAGGACCCGCATCTGTGCTGTAGGGTAGAGGTCCCGAGTTCGAATCTCGGTTAGGATGGATTATCTGGATAAGGTATTTTCCGAAATTTTCCCTTATCCTGTCTGGTAACTTCGAGCTCTTGCGAGTGAGAGAGTGAGTGATTGAGTGTGTGTGAGTGATTGAGTGAGTGACTGTGTGTGAGTGAGTGATTGAGTGTGAGTGAGTGATTTAGTGTGTGTGAGTGATTGAGTGTGAGTGAGTGATTGAGTGTGTGAGTGAGTGATTGATTGTGTGAGGGAGTGATTGATTGTGTGAGTGAGTGATTGAGTGTGAGTGAGTGATTGAGTTTGAGTGAGTGATTGAGTGTGAGTGAGTGATTGAGTGTGAGTGAGTGATTGAGTGTGAGTGAGTGATTGATTGTGTGAGTGAGTGATTGAGTGTGAGTGAGTGATTGAGTGTGAGTGAGTGATTGAGTGTGAGTGATTGAGTTTGAGTGAGTGATTGAGTGTGAGTGAGTGATTGATTGTGTGAGTGAGTGATTGAGTGTGAGTGAGTGATTGAGTGTGAGTGAGTGATTGATTTAGTGAGTGAGTGATTGAGTGTGAGTGAGTGATTGAGCTCAAAACATGGACACAAAACGAATTTATTAATAAGCACTGTTTGGGATCACCTCTCAGCTTCTTATCGTCTTAAAGGGCGTGAAGTATTAGTAGTGACCAATGAACTGTTGAACAGTTGCGATATGTTGTAACAAAAACTAACTTTGTCCTTAGAATCAAGAAAACATATAAAGCAGAACGATGATGCCATTTGAGAGAGATAAAGAGTGGGTAACGATTTACTAAGCGACCAGAAAAAATCAATACTTTCCTTTCATGCCGACGTGTCATTGGTTATAATTTGTGCAGCCAATAGCATGAAACTGCTGTCATTTTAGAGGGGTAAAGAAAGGGGAAGGAGGGGAAGGTACGAAGGGCTCATTAAATAAGCATGATGCTCTTGCATTTTGTACCTGTATTTGCGGTGAAATGCGGACATAGAATCCTTAGATGAATACAATACCTATCATGTTTAGGATAAGGAGAACCCCTGAGATTCGAACTCGGGACGTGTTGAATATGACGCAGATGCGCTATCACCACACTACAGAGGTGGCAACTTCCTTTGCTTATCGCACACATTAAAGAAAGGAATGTGCGCTTATAAGAATAGTTATGGGGGAGATATAAAATAGGCCATTAAGGATAGAGAAGCAGATGTGATTTTTGTTTACAGCAGTATGTGGCATGTGCAAGCGTTTAACATGCTGTGTGAAAATCGACTTATACTCATCGTAATATAAGTTTGCAGTAGTGATAGCCAAAATTGAGATCAGCTGATGCTCGGACGCCTGGGGGATATGTTCCCAGGAGAGGAAAACAGTTAGCCACTGTGCCAGCCAGCCAGCCGCGGTGATGACGTGAAAGAATCCAGTCGCTAGGATGCTATTGCAGTGTTGCCATGCAGGAGAGTTACCCTGGGAAGCCGAGCCGAGGCGAGCCGAGGTCGCTTTCTCCAGGACGGGGCGGCACGGGGCGGGGGGGTTGCCGCACCCAGCACAAGGTGTGGCGAGACGCTTGGCAACACCGCCAGGGCTGCTTGCGTGTTCTGCTTGCTAGCACGTCATCAGGCCTTGAACTCTATTTCAATTTTCAAGCCGGTCAACGGAAAGAGAGCTGGGTTGCCATATCAGCAGCAGAGTAGCACGGTAGAAAGTGCCGCCGCATTCTTGCACGCCAACACAGGCACATGGGAATGAGTATCCACACAGCACCAAATATCCTAGAACACACACCTAGTGCACTTTTATTATTCCACATATACACGAGCTTGGGCCACCCTTGTGCGGTGCCTCTGTGCACATAGACGTGCAGGAATGTTCCGAGCCCCGAGCCCCGAGCCCCGCGATCGTGCGAAAACTTCTTCTGCAGCAGTGTGTGGCGGGACAGTATCAACTGTAGGAGTTCGCGTTCTCCTTAGCTTCCATGCATGCCGTAACAAAATGCACTTATCACTTTTGATTCAATTGCCGTACATTGAAATATTTTCATAAGAGATGAAATATATATTTCAAATTTCCTGCGAATAGCCTCTGAATTCTTTATTCCCAATGACTGTATAACTAGTAAAACATAAGACATGGAAAATTCTTACTACACAAAACATTTAGATTTCATTAAAGCACACTTTATGACAATATTTTTTTGTGTGGAGTTAACCATTTATTAGCTATTCCTCGTTATTGTTTTCAATTTTTCTGTACCTACTTATAATTTTCTCAAATGAAAAGTCATCCGTTTCTACCCATCGCTCCTCGTTTTCTCCCAAGGAAATTTCAAAGTCACCACATAGCCAGAATCTATTAAAAATTTGAGTATCGCTTAACTCTACCGCATTCTATTCACTTTCTACCTACAAGAAAATGCGTAATAAAACCATTTCTACAAAATATATTATATTTCAATCAAAATAAAGTAGAATAATAATTGTTTGTAAAAATAGTTTGTACAAGTGAGTGGAAAAAGCCATGTGAATACAACACATGATTTTTTTGTTCCTAGTTATTTCTTACTGATATCGGGGATTTTAACTTGGAAAACAAACAGTGCTATGAAAGTCATTGAAGCGTAATTTTTATTTGCATTTTTAGAATGAAACGGTTTAACTCCATAGTGCCACAGTCTGCAGAGGGTAGAGGGACACTTGTGACGTAATTCAAGACCTCAGGGTTTGACAGCCCTGGTCCTAACGCTAGAGGCAGCCTAGAAACAGCACTCAAGGATTATTCGTGGCAACAAGCTCTTGCAACCAGCACGCCGGTTAGGTGCCGTAACGTGATGTCTAAAGCTGTAAAGCGAATATTTCGAAAAAGCTTAATGCTACGAAACAAAAGAACAATTTGTGAGTGTTCTGATGAGCTCTACATTTTCCCTGTACTAAATTTTTGTGTAGCGTTTAAGATTTCCTAAACACAGTAGAGGCTGGGTAATCCGAGCTAATTGGGGTTGAGGGTTGAGGGTTGCTCGGATTTTGAATAACTCGGGCTATACGGAACACTAAAGGAAAAGGGTATAACGGAGGGGGACACTACGGGCACTGGCATATACACAGATCTATTGTGTCTAACACCCCCAGGAGACAGAATGAAGGGAGGGAACCGCAGGGGACCTACCACGTGGTAAGAAGCACACCGACGACCGCAGCCAAAACCTGCATTGTCAGCAATATCGCTTCAATCTATTGTACATTTTGCAACAACTCTGGTATATATCTAACGTTTTACTTATTTATAAATGAGTTTGAACCAACACGTTTTGTTTCATAACTCGAACTGTTATAATAATGGGCGTTTTAAATTTCTGTGCACAGCAATAAACCACAGAGAGCACCGATCTGAACCACTTTGTTTCATGTAGAGCATAGATGGGGAGAACTGACTCAATGAGTTACTTCCCCGACATAACCCTGTGCACTGCTTCACAGGGATTAACTACCATGCCACGCCTCCCACTATTGTCTACCTCAGAGGACCGGTAAATACTCGATTGCATTCCCTGTCACCCCTCTTCCCCACGCCTGAAGTAAGGAAGAGATGACATGCAAACTGGGAACGTTTTCAATTCGCTCATCAGAAAACAAGGTGCTCCCGTGTCGCGTGGTTTTATTTACAACTCCTTTGAACAAAGTTAAGCCAGTTACACACAATTTTTTTAAAAAAAAGTTGAGTTCTCTACATAGACCATGAAGTAATAACGTTTATATATAGCTCCATCGATTTCAATAATTTATTTCTTGCTTTGTTCGCCTCAAGTGGAAGAAAAAGAACATCAGCAAAACCCAAAGAACAGCCGAAAAATCGAAATGAGTAATTTTGTATGATAATTGCCACTTCGGGTTACTTTCAACATATGGCGTTTGTGGCTGCATCCATTACATTTAAAATACTCTTCGTTAAAAAGAAAGGCATTGGATTTTGAGAATGGATTTGGTTAAATCGAATTTAATTACACTTTGCGAACATTCATTTTGATTAAGGATTTCAATATTGTAAAATCCTCAAGCTAAATTTAACAAATTTGAGTAACTGTGAAAATAATTAGTGTTCATTACAATGCCAAGGAGAGGACGAGCTACTTCACGTATAGATCTCAGTGAACTGGAGTTGGAAGATTGACTAGAATTAATAATCGCTTATAAGGAGCTACAATCAAATCAATTTTAAGTGGTACTAAGTTCAACAAAGTAAAACAAAGATTTGACCAGAAAGTGTTAAATTATATAAAAAATATATTCGTTGCAATTAGTGTAGTTCGACATACACAGTACTGCCAACTGAGCAAAACGAAGCACAAGAATTACGTGTATTTTCGATCTTCTCTTGTTTCTATAATCTCAAATAAATCTCTCTTGATTTTTAACAACCACAAATAATTTTTCCTTTGTAAAAATACATTAATAAAGTTAAAAACACGATTGTCACATTGAAATGGAGTACTATTTTCCTTGCTAATCGATATTAATGTGTAGTAAATTGCTTTTCAGCGACTTGTGGGATACAGTTGGCGGCACTGACTAAACAAGAGAGTGACCTAGTGATAATTTGTGCGAAACAAAAGAATAAGCAGTATGTGATAAGGAATAGTCAACATGAATGGTAGTTTGGAGTGCAGGAATCTTCTTGTTTCGCCTCCTCGGCAGATGCAGAACTTTGTTACCAAGTTTGGCTGTTCCTTTTTGAGTTCACATTGATGAAATGGTTATTTCACGTGTCGAGCGAAGCACCAAACAGTGTAGTTGTGTATGGCAACGGTCGTGGTGCCCTTGGTATTTGCGGAGGTGACGTATATTTTTGCTCCAGCGCACAAAGTTGCAAAACCGGTCTGGAGGGTTCCAGGAATTCAGCTCATAACTCAATGAATGTCCTGGGAAGGTCACGGCTCCTAGACTTGCCTGGACTGGAATAGAGTGGAGTGGGGCAACTGCCGGCGGCGGGCTAGCTCTCTCTCTATTGGCTGGGAGAAAACTGCTTGCTGTCTTTAAATCTCACACTCACTTCAAGCAAAACCTCTACCCCCAAGTTACCCCTTACATGGAACATTTTCCGAAATTATCAAAATGGTTCTTAACAATTTTGATTAAAATACCATATGTTTAAAATATTTTAATGACAAAACGAAATGTATATCTTGATTTTTTTTTGGGAGTAGTCCCAGAAGTCTTGTTCATTCTGCACGACTTTTGCATAACTGATAAACCGCAAGAGATAACACAAAATATCACTACAGAAAAAAATCAGGTGTTTTAGAGCCCTTTGTGTCTCAGAACAAATTGAGATTTTCAATGACGAAAGCATTATTAACACTCCATTCTATGTAGTGCAATGAAACTGGGGTAAAGGATGGGGACGACCCACGTAAAGCAATCGGTGATATGGCACGCGTGGATAATGATGGTGATTCACAGATCCGACTTCTTATTCTTATAAAAGCGCTATAACGTTAATTATAAAAGTATATTTTATAATATAAATCGATTTAAAATACGTATTTAGTATTGATAATTGCTGCTATAATATCAAAGTAAAAAGTATGTTATAAATTTGGATAAAACGTGTTGTTAAAAAGCAATACCGAGCAATAAAGGTTAAATTCCCAGACTTTGAGTTCTGTAAACATGCCCTAGATGTACTTATTGGTTTACTAGTTGCACATGCCCCTCAATCTTCCAGGTGGTTGGTCTGAAGTGACCGTTTGCATTCTCAGAGCGAGCGAATACCTTGCAGTGACGTCACCCGGCAACGTTCAACACTTGACCTTGGAATTCCGCAGCTATATTCAGCAGATAATTGCCAACTACAAGGTATTTACATACATTTTACTACCAAAATGCTTATCGCATAAGTTGCTAAGCCTGACCCAAGTCCCTCCCTGTTGTCATACGCAGTGGTACTGACAAGGGCGCGTACTAGTCCTTCCCTAGCAATTGTTCCAAGCCGTCTCTGTGCTGTGGGGATAGCCTTCAACAGGTCCCCAGTTCGAGTCTTGGTTAGGCCGAGTTAAGCCTTCCTCTGGGGTTCTCGCTTACACTGAGAAGACAAATATCGGGCAACTTCAAGCTTTATGGACCCTGGGCTGCTGCGATGGAAACAAAAGACGCACACATAAACAAGAATTATATCGCAGGTGACAGGAAAGGTCCAAACTTGAAACATAGAATATTTCAAAGACGGCTAACGCTACGAAAAAAAATCTGTGTTGCACTCACATAACTTTCTCTACTCTTGTACTAACTACTCTTACAAACTCTTATTCCTCATATTATTAGACATAAATGTTTGTAGAAAGCATCTTATTGTTCATTTTCTTGTAGATACAAGGGGAATATGGCTTTGAGCGATAGTCAAATCTTTTAAAGCTTTGACATTCGTTCTGTTTACACGGCTAAGATATAAAAAATGAATAACGAAGTTCCATTGGTCAGAAGTTAAGTTCTCCAAAACTCACACAAATAACAACGAATATCTCCAAAATGGTTCACACCACAAAAAATGTATTTGGACATAAATTGTGTGTTTTAGCAAGATCTACATTTTTGTATAGTAAGATTTGGTCTATATGTAACGGTTTGCCAGTTATGCAAAAGTCGTCCAGAGTAAATAGGATTACATGCGCTATAGCTATAAAATTCAAGGTATACATTTCATTTGCCATAAAATATCTTAAACATATGGCATTTTAATCAAAATTGTTACTCGTTTTCAAGAAAATCAAAATTTTCCATGTAAAGGGTAGTTTACGGTGGAGAATTTTCTTCAAAATCTTCGTGTCGCATCCTTAAAAGCTATTAAACTTAAATACGAACCGACATTTCGTGTTTTTATATCAAGTAACATGAACAAGATAGCGGAATAAGAGTTTGTAAGAATAATATGTACAAGAGCGTTATGTCAGTGTAACATTAGATTTTTTAGTTCACGAGTTTTTCCTGCTCTTACATAGGCAAGGAGGGGAATTGAGAGATCTCAAAACGTGCATTTTGGCTCGTAGTTGCTGAGGAGAATGAGGTCCTTGGCTGAACTCTAACAGTGGGTCAGAAAGTAAGTGAATGGAAAATTCCCCCCCAACACTGCCTCAGTTGGCAACCCGTTTCTCTTCTGTTCGGATCACGTGCTCTCTTACGTAGGCAGTTTTTTGTCTGTCACGTTAGGAGGTACCTACCTACCAGATTTACCTAACCTGTCACGCACAGAATCTGACTTCCCACATCAACTCAGGAGAAGCGTAATCAGAACACTCGTGTGCAATGAGACAGACATAATGTGTGTGATTTGATTGGATCTTGTACTGCTGACATTTAAGAATGTCAATCGCTGAAGAAATTCATAAGAATGGTTTGAGTGTTTAAGGCAACCTACTTGTGAAATTTGGACTTTCATTGGACGTGAAAGACCACTACATTTTGCTCAGTGACCTCTTTATCAGGTTTGAGGTTCTTTTATGTGTCGTAAATTTACGATATGGGACCACCGGCTTTACTGCCCTTCCGAAAGAAGCTAAGTCAAGGTTTTTTACGCTGGAAAAATTAATTGCCCTCGCAAGCTTGGGAACTAGACCACGGAGGACGGCTACTTTTATATGTGACGCACATTTGTGGTCAGAACATCTTATAGGGCAATTTAAACACGCAGTGGCAAATAAAGGTAGCAATTTATTGGGCGCATTAGGAGAGTACTACTTGCCACGTGGAGTTGCAGCGTGGCTGATTTCCAACAAGCACGTCAGTTTATTGCTAGTCTCTGTTGAATAGGCACACTCGCATACTCAGTCATCCGGGCCAAGGCCTACCGCTCGACCGCTGCGTCCCCCACCTCTGCCCATCACGGGCGTCACGAGTGGGGTACAGTACTGGAGGAGGGACGTGGTCGGTGTCTAGGTCTTCTCAACCAGCCAATAAATCGGCTCATGTTGGAAGCATTTGAAACCAAGAACACTAGGTTGGCGACGACTGCAAGGATCTCAGAGACAAAACCAGAAACAGTTACAAGGGAAAAAGTGAAAGTAGAAGGTTAATTGGTAGAAGAAATTAAAACAGAACAATTAGGACGGCTTGAAGGCGATGGATGTGGACTCTAGTGGGAAGAGCGTCAATGAGAGAAACGAACCTGGGAAGACACGGGAGTGGACTACAGTTAAATGAGGAAGGGCAGCAAGGTGTCAAAGACGTAAACCTGCAAGATATTGATGTTGCAAACATCGACTTGTGTAAGCCACGCTGCAACACGGGAAGACAGAGGAGTGGACTGCAGTTAAATGAGGAAGGGCAGCAAGGTGTCAAAGACGTAAACCTGCAAGATATTGATGTTGCAAACATCGACTTGTGTAAGCCAGGCTGCAACACGACCCCGGACTTAAAACACATTCTGCTCTGCTAATGCGCTAAATAAGCTTCTCCATAACAATACAATAATCACATTTTTGTGCCACGTTTTACGTGCAAAATGCTCCACTTGATGCAATTTTAATCCAATTCCATTGCAATGTTGAGTGCACTAACAGAGAAAGATAACAACTGTCTTGTTATGTGTTACTCTTACTTGCACACCCAAAGCATGAACAGCTGTATGTATATTGTTTGACGACGAGAGCGTTGTCCCCAAGTTTGATACGACCACGTGTCTAAGTTACTTCTAATACTCCACGCTGCAAGTTACTGTCACATTCTAATCGTGCATTTCTTATTCGATGGTATATACCAGAATCGATACTTGCGCCTTCAACTGCCAAATTATTGATTTTATTATCTTCGCCTTCACACAATAATCTTCAAAAAACTAGACTTTCAAAAACGAGAAGACAAATTATTGAATTAATTAGAATGTTATTTACAATCATCTCTTTCATTCGTGTCCGACATATTTAGTTTTTCTGAATCCGAACTACTTGTTATTCGATTGAACACACAAAATGTATAGCTTCGCTTCCAGCTGCGTGGGAATGTGCGCAGATGGCAAACTATTGATTGCTAGATGGACATCTTTTGATTGGTGGATAACAATATCGTCATTAACAGGTGCACCTTTGATTGATGGATAGCAGTATCGTCATGAACAGGTGCATCTTTGATTGATGGATAGCAGTATCGTCATGAACAGGTGCACCTTTGATTGATGGATAGCAGTATCGTCATGAACAGGTGCATCTTTGATTGATGGATAGCAGTATCGTCATGAACAGGTGCATCTTTGATTGATGGATAGCAGTATCGTCATGAACAGGTGCACCTTTGATTGATGGATAGCAGTATCGTCATGAACAGGTGCACCTTTGATTGATGGATAGCAGTATCGTCATTAACAGGGGCACCTTTGATTGATGGATAGCAGTATCGTCATGAACAGGGGCACCTTTGATTGATGGATAGCAGTATCGTCATGAACAGGTGCACCTTTGATTGATGGATAGCAGTATCGTCATGAACAGGTGCACCTTTGATTGATGGATAGCAGTATCGCCATGAACAGGTGCACCTTTGATTGATGGATAGCAGTATCGTCATGAACAGGTGCATCTTTGATTGATGGATAGCAGTATCGCCATGAACAGGTGCACCTTTGATTGATGGATAGCAGTATCGTCATGAACAGGTGCACCTTTGATTGATGGATAGCAGTATCGCCATGAACAGGTGCACCTTTGATTGATGGATAGCAGTATCGTCATTAACAGTGCACCTTTGATTGATGGATAGCAGTATCGTCATGAACAGGTGCATCTTTGATTGATGGATAGCAGTATCGTCATGAACAGGTGCACCTTTGATTGATGGATAGCAGTATCGTCATGAACAGGTGCACCTTTGATTGATGGATAGCAGTATCGCCATGAACAGGTGCACCTTTGATTGGTGGGCAGTAGTGTTATGGAGAGGAGAATATAATGAGGTCTGTTACAGTGGTACCTATATAAGCGGTACATTATGGAAGAGTTAAGTAAAAAGGGTTATAATTGGCTAAATAACAAAGTTATATTTGAATATCTCTACAAGTTCATCATATGGGACAAATTATGTCTTTAAAAATGCAACACTAAAGTAGGCATTTGTTGCAGATGGGTCATATTATGTTGTATGTGGGTTTAAGATTACATTCCTCTTATGTAGTAAATCTTGCTGATTGATGGCAAACAACATAGAAAAGTGAGTATTTTCACAGGTGGGTTCACATATAGTGATTTCTATATCTACTCGTCAGCCTAGTTTTCTATAAACTTGTATTACATTCACGTGACTCTATTCACTCTCGCTTACTGTTATAGCTACACAGATTCTATAATCTATCCTGCTAAATCTTATTTTTCCGTTATCTGAGATAAACATTTGATAATAGAAGCAAACGGAATAGCGATAGTCAGATGGTCGATATATATCGACCTTGAAATTAATAGTCTTTCCATGACATCGCGACAAACAACTGAATAGCGGCACGACTATTACAAATGACAAAACGTATTGAAAAATTCACACCAATATAACGACGTACCTTGGAAATGGCTGGTGCCACACAAATGTTACTTGGAAAAATTGGCATTTTAAAACTATCTGTATTATTGCATGGTATCTATGTTTTTTGTCCATCTCTTATGGTCCCAGTTATAGGCAATTATACGAACTTCCGAAGACAGCACCTCACAAAGTACTCCCACAAAATTCAAAACATACGACACTTTAATCAAAATTGATAGTCATTTCAGAAAATCTAAACTATAGCAGACATAACATTTAATGACGGGTGGTTCAATATAAAGTGCAATCATAACCTTATCACGCCTTGCGGTGTTGTATAGTGAAACTTGCTGTGAAACCAATGACACAAAACGCATTTGTACAACAGGAAAGAGAATACTAGTGGCCAGGTAGCAGCAGCCATTAAATTTTGTGTCTGGCTTAAACATTTTCCACATAAGTGAAGAGTAGTCGAGGTGGAGGAAGTTTCTTGAAAATGGCTTCCGGGACATGAGTTCGGTGCACAACGGAGGTTTTGTTCTTGATTCAAGCAGTTCTCTCTCTTTCTCACTTACGGCGGAGAGCGATGGATTTTCCGGGCGTAGACATATTTAACATGGCTTCCTTCGGAAGGGAAGTAAAGCCCTTCGTCCCGTAACGTAGATTTACGGCACATAAGAAAACTTCAAGCCTGATAACAAAATTAAATACTCTTTCACATCGACTATACAATAGGACGCTGAGATCCATAGTAGTTGAAGAGTGTCCATAAATACAAATTCAATTTCACACACACACGCACACGCACACGCACACACACACATAGACACAAACAGCTATACCCGAGGGGAGCGGGGGATTCGAACCGCGGTGGCGCACCAAAGACATACCTCCAGCGACCACGGCTACGAGGGCCGGATCTGCCGGGTTTGAACCAACGACTCGGGAACCAGAGGCGTACGAAAGCATGTTTATTTGACTGTTCTCTGTTTATATCCATGGAAATATGTTTATTGGTTTACTACTTTGTGTGACTGAATCTGACACGGAGCCTGTAAAACGAAAGGATTCTAATTTTCCAGACGTTTGCCTGGAGACCAGTAACGATCTGGTCGCGAGGCTGTGAATTAATTTAATAATTTGCATGCGATCGTGCTCCAGTTCTACACACATCGGTGGCAAGGATGCTAACATTTACTGAAACTGGATCCATAAAGAACTTACCAACATTACGTCGCCCGAAAAGTTCAGCCAATGAGAATGTGCAAGAAAATTCAGAAGTGTTTACAACTAATTTGGCATTAGAATCCGATATATGCAATTTCCGTAATGAAAATCTTTAAGTGTCATGCAACATTAACTACCCAAAACTGACATATCTTTTGCAATACGATGGAGTTTCAGCTCAATCTGGACAGTTAAAAACACGGCCGAAACTCGAGCGACTTCATTAACATCTGACGACTAATAACCCGAGAAGCTCTTATAAATAATCATCGCCGTGAAAGGTTCAGATCTCCAAATCAATAATTTTGGACAACTTGTTTATCAGTGGGTACTTAGGGCAGGTTACTATGAATTGGTCACATAGAGTGGCCGGCAAGATCCGCAGATTTGTAGCCTCTGGACTTCTTTTGCGGGGCCATTTGAAGACAGATCCAAGAAGTTTCAAGATGTGGAGCATCCAATAATGGAAGCGATCACACATTCCTTAAACCATTCCTCAAACGCTTACAATGATTCAAATTTTCGTTTACAGCAGTTGTAACTGTAGGAAAAAGCTAATACTATTAAAACTCTGTAATACTGATCCTGAAATAAATATTATTTGCCACGGTTACATATACAAATGTTTATTTTACTTTTGTTTCTCCCACTTACACGGAAACACTATTTGTGTAATGTTTACTCCAATAACATGCAGTTGTATTTGCCTATCGCTATCTATTTCTAATGCAATAGTGTGGAGTGCGAGACATAATAATGAACAAAGATAGTGCGTTACGTCACGGTTATGTAAGGCGCGCATGAATATTGATGACGTCTAGCTAGCTGCCAGGCAGGCGTGACTCCCGTCACGGTCACGTGGTCTCCATACCTCGTGACCTGTTCACGAACGTGAGGGAATGCCTGCAAATGTTCCCAAATCTGTTGACAGACATGACATGCAATAATGCTTCTTCACCTTGAGTCAGCTGACCATTCTCGTGTAATGATGTAATTGTCACTTCCTTATCCGGGGCGGGGCGGGGCTCACTACTTCATGTGAGGAGTCCACATAAACATGTACTATTGCTAGGGAATATGGGGATATAGTACGCTTTACGTGAGTCAAATGTTTTACAGATGGTCACTGTGTGATGGATGAGTTTGAAATTCCATTCTCTTGGCATGGCTGGGAAGAAACAAAATCCCACAACAAGACATATCACAGAAACGGTTAACTCCAGATCTACGTCTGTGGTGCGGGAAGATTTGGTCTATCTCTTACCGTTTATCAGTTAAACAAAAGCCACCCAGAATGAAGAGGACTTCTGAGGACATTCCCACCACATTCAATATTACATTTCATTTCCTAATACAGCCGTATTTTAGAAAATAAACATTTTAGAAACATTTTCCAGGGCAGTTGGAGTTGAAAATGTTCGTGTCACATCCTTGGAATGTGTTGATTTTAAAATACCTAGTTTGATGCGACAACCGACTTTTCGTTTTCGAGTTCTGGCACACACACAACAACACACACACGCACACACAAGCGCACACACACGCACACACACCAACACAAACGCACACACACACAACACACACACGCACAAACACAAACGCACACACACACGCACCCACACCAACACACGCGCACACACACACGCACACACACCAACACAAACGCACACACACACGCACACACACCAACACACACACACACACACACACACACTCCGGGCTCATGTGATCATTTAACCCACTCATTCATCGTCTGAAATGACCCTCCAGATTAAAGGATGTTAAACTTCTAACAAAGAGGTACGCTAAACAACTTAATACACACGTAAGTTATTTGCTTCCCCCCCCCCCTCTATTTGTTTTATTTTATATCAGTTGAACTACGTGGTGATATCACCAGGGATCTATTAAGAGGTACCTCGTGGCTCGGACAGTTAATCTTGGATGTCTCTTCCCTCTACCATCTCTGATAATTCCACAGAGGGCTAGTGCTTCTATACTTGTTTAATAACCTGTCCACAGAGACATTGGTGCTACGCAGCTGTATCTCTGTGACGATCATGTGACAACTTCGACACATGTATGTCCAGAGATGCAGTGGTTCCAAGCAACTACACCTCTAATTATATTGTACGTGATCTCAGATCACAGCTTCAACAATACGCCTGCCTCTATATGTGACGGTCACATAACTTCAATGCATGTCCACAAAAGCCTTATTGCCACGCAACGGCATATAGATCTGCGTCATGTTTCTAGTATCTGTGGATAGGTACCAGTTGGCACAACATTTACTATTACCACAGAAACTTAGCGAGGATCAAGCACAGATCCTTGAGGAACTCTCTAAGAAATACATTTCGAGTCTGACACCATACCTTCAAGTAATATATTGATTTCGTTATCTATATAAATAAGAACTCCTTACCACAGAACGCAAGATAAAGTCATTTTGCTAAAGTAAATGTTATGTCTTGCACAATCAAATGCCTTACCTAAATCACAGAAGACTGTATGCCAATAACAATTTTATTCATGAGTACAGATTTTATAATAAGTTACAGCATGTACGATGTTACATCTAGGTATGCAACCGAATTATCAAACAGCAACTTCTTTAAGTCAACACATCTACAGGGGGATCAAAAAATGTATGCACTTTTGATCAATAATTTTGTAATTAACTGTAATCTAAGGCTCAAATCTGATGAAATGTGTCTTTATGTTCAACTTATGGCTCAAAGTGGCCATCATCTGTAGTCAAACACAGTCGATGCCATCGAACATTACAGTGCCACGGACAACCTGCTCTAAAACGCGCACGATTATTCTATGTTTTCGCGAGTTTAGGTGGCCCTGCCCGGTACATACTATAATTTAGGATCCCCCGGAGTTTTCGTTACAATATCGCATGCTTAAGATATTTTCATGACTAATAAAATGCAAGTATACTGTGACTTTGTACCATTGCCCGAGTTTCTGGAATATTCACGGGAGACCGATAGGATAAACTTCCAGAAGTGATTATTGCTCGATAATGTTTCTGGAATTTATATTGGCCGACAACGCTCCTCCGTGGCCTTATCTCTACAACCGGCCAGTCGATCGGAGCTTGTTATACTTCTAGTATAATCACTTGGTTACTATAACGCGATAACAATCTCCACATTTGGTTCGGTGCAAAAGTATTAAAATTGGTCCCATTTGTTATTATATTATGCGGCGTTAGATTTTGTACCACTTCTTTTATATTTTGAATTCGGTACCAAATCTAGCCATTTGCTTTCTGTAACTACGTCAAGATTTCATCGTAAATACATGTTTTAAGACTCCCTGAAAAAAAAGAACTTTTTAAAAAGGTCTGAATGTCTGTCTGTGTACACTGTAACAGCGAAAAGTCGGTTAAATACGGTACTTGAAATTTACATGCAATATTTTTCAAGGAAGCGACACAAAGATTTTTAAGAAAACGCCTCCCAACCTCAGACTACTGTTTACATGAAACATTGTTTAAAAAATATGATTTTCCAAAAACGGCTCTAGCGATTTTGATTAAAATGCAATAAGTTAATCATATTTTCGTGATAAATGAAATGTATATTTTTAATTTTCTTTTAATGTCCTCTTAATCCTGGATAACGTTTGCATAACCGGTAAGTAGTAAGGGAGAGAAAGTTAGATTACGTTAAAATATACAACATTTGTCAAATAGATATTTTTTTTTTTTTTATGGGGTGGACTATTTCCGAGATATTCCTTGTTATTATTATTTTGAGTTTTCAAGCACTTTCTCGATTAACATACAGTAGATAGCAGAATCGGCGTATTTAACAATACGTAGTATTTGACAGGTTTGCTTGTCACGTGTAGCGTGTAGTATTTGTTTTCTAAACAGCTGAGTGACGTGTAAAGAAAATGCGCTATTTCTATGCACTTGACAAGATTGCAGTTGTATTGAGGCTCCGCTTGGGTACACCCGAGCCGAACCCGACCCCACAAAAAGCTAACGTAACTAGCATACTCAAGGACACAGATAAGATAAACCTGTTCTCACAGCCGTCTCTGCTGCCTCCCTGACTGACTGCCTATGAATTATTTATATAGACACGTTACGCAAGAGTGCCTGCCCGCCGCGGAGTCCAGAGTTCCAAACCCGTCCAGTACAACATTCACGGCAACAAATAAGAGTAACACATTTCCAAAGAACGTCAGTTAAATAAATGACATAAGTGTAACATGCGACATGGAATATGGGAAAGCGGCTAACGCTACGAAAAAACTTACTAAACACAAACTGTGTATTTTAAAGAGCTCTACATTTTCCCTACTACCTCGTATGCTTTCAGAAGACATATCTTAATCATTTTTAAGAAAATAAAAAGAAATATGAACTGACCACGTGACGCATACGTAGGTTGAGATAGAGAGGTTGAGGGGTGTTTCTTGAAAATCTTCTTCCATTTCTAGAACATGGTGAACTTCAACACTAATCTCACTTTGCAGTTTTGATTTACGATGCGCGCGCATGCGCACACACACATTCTCTCTCCTATCGACCCTTCTTTTTGAGGGTTCAGCATAACTGCATTTCCAATATCGAATTTGTGGGTAAAACACATTCCTTCTACCTTATTAGTCAGTGGTGGAGAAAGTGAAAAATATTAAATGTTACAAACAATATCTACACAAATTTGTTTCTCTATTTAATGTCAATCGTGATGAACATTTACAGAAATAATTTCATTTCGCTTGCAGATACAGCGACAGTAATCAAGTTTTTAAGAGCGGGTCGTCACATTTCGGCTTTAAATTGCATAATCTTTGCAAGACGAAAGAAGTGCTGACTCAAATAATGCACACATGTTGGAAAATTCAAAGCAGTAATAAGGAATATAACGAAAAATTTTCATTTTGCAGTTATACTTCTCTCTCTAACGGACTTTAGTACATAGAAAAATAAGTGAGCAGAGAAAGTCACGTGAGTCCAGCACAGATTAAAAAAAAAGTGTTTGTGAAACAGAATAACTCAAAAACAAAAAGTAGGTTAAAACCCAATTTTGGTATTTAAGTCCAGCATTTTCTAGGGATGTGACACCAACATTCTCAAAAAAAGTCCACACCCAAGACATAATTTGTTTAAAAAAACATTCTATCACAAAAATAACTCTATCGATTTTTATTAAAATGCATCGACCTCTTCATTCTTGATGACTTTTGTATAACTAGTAGGTAAACTGTAAGAGATGGACAAAATCTTATTGAACAAAACAGCAGATCTTGTAAAAATACACAGTTTATGGAGTACACATTTTTAAGAGAACCATTTCCGAGATATTCCTTGTCATTGGTTTGAATTTTCATAAAGGTATATACTTCTTGTATGCAATGTCGTTACTCATATATTTTTACGTTCTGGTCATGCAAAGAGAACAGGTTTCGACGCTATCATATAGCCACTCGGTCTTAAAATGTTTGACTATTTACTATGAAGAAAACTACAACGAAGCCGTGAGTGGTTACAATAAGCTTGTAAATCAGACTATCACCAGTTAAGGAACCATTTGCTGTTGCAGTAGCTTCACTATATTCTCCTATTTCCTTGTATCTACAAGAAAATACGTAACAAAACAGTTTCTATAAACATGTATGTGTTTTTTCCACACAAGTTTGCACTATCAAAGATTTCCAAACAAAATGACACGGAGAATATATTCCATCTTCAAAAGGGAATCGAACCCAGTACCTCTGGATCTGAAAGCAGCGGGCTACAAAGGCAGTCACGTGATGACTTTGAACAATGATCTTTCCATGATCACGTGAAAAAACGAAAATGGATTTACCGCTCGAAAAAAGTGTATTTGAAAATTTATGCTAATAACAAACATTATCTCGGAAATAGGCATAAAGTTGCATATGTTATTTTAATCAGGGGGTTCTTCATATCGCATTCCTAGAAGAGCTTAAATACTAAGTCTGGTTTTTATTCAACTTTTCAACAAAAATAGTTCTTTTTTATACCGGAAGGTTCAAAATTTGTATGTTTGGTAGAATCTTGGTATCGAGGAAGTTAAAATGCGTGTTTTAGTTTAAGAGACCTCCAAACGTGCGTTCATATCATTTAGGTATGACGTAGGAAAAGTAGTAGGTAAATTATACTACAGTCGACAATCGAGTGCTTCCCCCAAAGAGACACGTGTTTGTGGAATGGTCGCGTTGCCAGAACAAAAACAAACAAGTGACTGCACTAGAGTGGAGAACAGAGTAAAATCAATATACTAAGTGACTGACACTTTCCTCACTCAGACCTGAGAATGGACGCATCCGGCCTACCGCTCAAATAGGAAAAACCCAAAAGGAGCAGCCGGAAAAACGGGAGAAAAAAAAAATTGTAAATTGGTAATTTTATATGCGAATTCCCATTTCAGATCACTTTCAATATATGCATGGCTTTGTGGTGGACATATCGTTTGACAGTTCCATCTATTACATTTAAAATAGTTTTTTTCGTAAGAAAAAAGGTAATAGATTTGGATAAATCGAATTTAAAATCATTTTGAGAACATTCATTAAGGTAAACTGACATTCAGAATAATTTCCTGTAGCATTAGCCATCTACGAAATATTCAATATTATATCAAAGTTTTCTCAGATTGGACTGCCGAGTGACATCTGTAAAGCTCCTATTTTTAGGTTATGTATTTGCTAGTATGTTTTTCCTGTTGCCGGTACAGTGGTCCCGGCTTGCAGGGGTAACAATTTATATATTCGGGCTTTTAATATTTATAGTCTTTCTGGTTATCCCAAACCCATACAGGAGCCCGCTGTGGGTTCTCGAGAACAGTTTGTTAAAGCTCCTATGTGATTGGTAATAAAAACGAACTTTTGTTTTCCGTCCTCTATATGTAACTCAGTTCATATTCATTTGAGACGGGTGCATTAATGTTTAATTTTAGTTATGTCTCAAGTGTTTATAAATTATTTGTTGTCGAGTAAAAGAATAAAAGCAATTCGTGTACGCATTCCTACGTTATCTCCTTTGGGATACATGTTTGAATTATTTACGACAGTAGCGTTATCAGTCGGAGGAACGTTCAACTAATCAATACACACAGAGCCATCTATGTTGGGTAAGCCCAACCACGTGGAGCAGAGGTGCGCCTATAAACATGGAATGCAAACTAAAACATGTCATAACGTAGAAAAATTGGGTTAATTATACAAAAGTTAAAAAATAATAAAAATAGAACAGTGTTATCCAAAACTGAAATGAAAAAAAAAATTGCGTTGTAGTATGATTACCTTAACTTTCTTCTCCTTCTACGGTCAGCCTCCTTAGCTCAGTGGCAGAGCACTGGTCTCGTAAACCAGGGGTCGTGAGTTCAAACCTCACAGGAGGCACGAAGTTTTTTTTATTCCCTTTAAATATGCCAAACATCATGTAGAACACATAGTTAATGTAAATACGTAATTTCACATGATTTAGTACATAAAAATAAGGATTAACTAACCCAATCTTGTTTCTGAAATATGCCATTCTCGAATTGATTGTACAAATAAATATAATTTAATTACTAAGTTCCCGGTTATTTATTGTCGCCGCTGAGAGACATGCTCATTTGACCACCATTTTATTCATTCATCGTACGATGTGACGTATCACTCACATGACTTTCTCTACTCTTGTACTAACCATTCTTACAAACTCTTATTCCTGTATCTTCTTCGTGTTAGTTGAGATAAACATTTGTACAACTTATCTTATTGCTTATTTCCTTGTAGGTACAAGGGGAATATGGGAATACAGTTGGCTTTGAGCGATAGTCAAATGTTTTAAAGCTTCCAAATTCCGTTCTCTTTGCACGATTAACATATAAAAATGAATAACGATGTTCCATTTGACGAAATATAAGTTCTCCAAAACTGACACAAATAACAAGGCATATCTTCAGAAAAAAAAAAAAAAAAAATCATTTAGACATAAATTGTGTGTTTTAGCAAGATCTACATTCTTTGTATAGTAAGATTTGGTCTACCTCTTACGATTTACCAGTTATTCAAAAGTCATCCAGAGTAAACAGCACTACATAGGCTGTAGCCAGAAAATTCAAGATATACATTTCACTGTCGTACAAATATCTCAAGCATGTGGTGTTTTTAATGCAAATCGTTAGAGCCATTTTCAATAAAATAAAAATTTTCGAAAAATTTTCCATGTCAAGAGTAGTTTAGGGTGGAGTAATTTTCTTCGAAATCTTCGTGTCGCATCCTTGTAAGGTACTAAACTTAAATACCAACTTTTCGTTTTTGAGTTTTTGAGTGTTCAGACTCACAGACACACAGGACCTTTTTCTAAAAATGCTGTTTTTGGATTCAGGGGGTCTCAAAACATATATTTCCGGCGAAATTTCGACATTGAGTTTTTGGGTGGAGTACAATGTTTCCTCTAGTTATTACACGTAGTGGAGAAAGTAAAAGAGTGAAATGTAGAAGAGAAGAGCTGAGCGAGGACTGGTGATTGCAATATACACTGTGTAATAATAATGAGATAGGTTATCAGACAAAGCTCTGAATCACACACACCGGCGGGCCGGTCTGACGGACGGACTGTCTAGCGAGCAGATGGGCTACACGTTAGATACACAAAGGCAGATTTTCAGTGGCACGTGCCGTGGGTTTACTTCCTGGTAGGTACCCCGATAACAGCGCAACAGGTGCCGGATACGGCTACAGCTTCAACTTCCGGCAACAACAGACGGCTCGGCATTCAACATAATGTCTTATATACGTACAGGTGAACATTGCATTGCTTATCTAGTGGTTACATCGCTCGGCGGCCCGGCTTCGATTCCAGAGCACCGTACGTGGCATTTTACGCCACTGTAACTACGTGGTGTGCTAGAAGATACCTCGTAGATCGCGCATACTACAGAGGGATCAATGCAGGGCAACTGTACCTCCGTCCAGGTGACGGTAGATGGCTCTAGGGTGACATCCAATATACCTATCTGCCTTCAGTATCTGTGGACAGATGGCGCAGCACTCGCTATTAGCAACTATGTTTCATTTATATTATTGTTTGAGACTTAAAGTGCAATTTGGATCGTGGTATTAAATATGCAATCCGGTATTTACCTTGGCGACTAAGGGAAACCACGAAAATTATAATTATAATTACAATTTATAATTATAATTATAATAATAAATACTCTGTTTGATCCAGAGTTTGTCTGACCCACTGTAAGTTCTCCATACGAGAAATGTTTCCAAAATGTTGTCAGGAGCTTTACTACAGCCTTTTATAATTTACACAGTATCATCCCGCTCGGTAAATTACACGAGTAAGTGGTAGCAACATGAGTGCCATATTTCTCCAATGTATATAAGATGAACAACTTCTATTAGTGCTAAGGACAAAGCTGTATAGAGAAAGTAGAGGTTTAAGAATGGAGATGGGATCCAAATTTGATGGTGTGACAAACAGTGACATCAAAATGAGGACTTAGCAACTAGCTATCAGAAATGGCATCTATCACCCGTTTGCAGAAGAACAGCAAGGACAGATATGTACCTCTAGTGATACATCAGCAACTACAGTATTAGGTTTTACGAGAAATGAGGTTATGTACGTTTCTGATAACCTTGAGTAAGTATTGGAGAAGTTCTACTTTACTCCTGATAGAGGATGAAATACCTAGGCCTGTCTGTTGGTAAGGTTTTGGGAATGAAAGGCAGGAGACAAATTTGCCAGCCCAACTTCAGTTCAACTAGGTCTCGCCGGTTCCTTGTATCAATGCAGTGGGCAATTATGTGACGGAGCGCGCCTCTTGACTCGTAAGGGTGTTTTACAGAATAATCTGTCCGAGAACAATTTAGTTTCACCGTGACACAAAATTTCCCCTTCATTCACGAATTTACGCGCTTTTGTTAATCACGTGATATTCTTCGTTAATTTTATTTGCTCCTCGAAAATATTACATCCATTCTGATTGGCGTATTTAGATGTATCCCATATCTAGTGTTGGACTTCTTACGCTGTTATTTCAGATGTAAGATAAAGCACGTTTGTTTAAAACACACAGAGGAAATTCGTACATAGCCGACCTCACGCCGGATACACTTCCAATACAAAGTCATTCCTTTTGTAACTGCTCTACCGTCCCCAAGTGGTATTGTATCCTTCTGCAAACTTATCCAAGTTGGAGCCAAGGTTGTTTTTATTTATTTGCATTATGCAAGAAGACATTTTGGCTGGCCCCGTTGCTCAGTCTGTAGAGTATCTGCCTGCTGTGCAAGCACTCCCGGGTTCGATTCCCGGACGGGTTATATATGTTATTCTCCATTCTCCCTAGAGCCTGGAAGTATGAATGCGAGTGTGAATGTGACCAGTCAAATCAGACACAAAAACGCCTTCTCCACACAAACGTATCTTGGTTCATCGTGGTATATCAAAACTACCTGCCACTTTTCATCTAAAAACTCTAACGCTACTACTGAAAAATTATCAAACTGACGATATTTAGTTTTATGCATATAAATGTTCCCCAAACCTTCATTCATCGGTTGGAAGTGACATTTTTTTTTATATTCCGCCATTTTTAAAGGTTTTAATGCCATATGAGCTGCACTTAAACGCCCCTTTCGGCAGTATTTGAACAAAGTAAGGCACAAAAACCACTAAATTCAGCGGAAAGAAGTGGTTAAGTTATGAATCTGACGAGAGAGACAACTAGACAAAAGAGGGAAGGAAAAATTGGCTCTTCTAGACTTTACATTTTTAATACACTGTCTGCTCCATGCGCATTAAATTAGAACTTTTTCAGCATGTGCTCCATTTACGTGACTTTAACTTCAGTCTTTGGTTTCAAAGCCTGAGCATGTATTTACCTTTAAAAAGTTAAATACTCAAAAAAGTTTAAAAAATATTTTCAATGTCTATCAAAGCAAATAAATTAATTACTTTTTCTTCCTGCGAGAGAGGATGGTGTTACAGTTTATAAAATAATAAAACGGCTGTGATATTTTAGTTTTTGATGCGCATGCAGTATTTTGTTTTGAGTTATGCTACACACACCCACCCATACACGCGTGGAAAGAAGACCTCAAAACATATTTCCGTTGATGTCGACGTCGAATTTTTGGGTGCAATACAATATTTCCTCTACTTACTATACGTAGTAGAGAAAGTAAAAATGCTATAAATTCAGTGTAGTAACAATTTAACTCAAGAAAGACAATATGGTGCGCTGTATTTATCTTTATTTCCACATATAATTTCATTTGTGTAAATGTTGAGCGTACCTTTCAGGAATGTTTATGATTATCTGATGCAGCAAGTTCTCACGTAGGTATCAGGTAAACTGAACACACAAAGGTAAACGTGCAATCGAATAACAATAACTGCTTCATTTTTGTTTTTCGTGCAGCAGACAATTACTGCTAATGGGAAGCAATTGTTCTTTCACACTAGTCATATGTACGACTACACGGATTGGCAAGGTCGAATCAGACTGCACAATTAATATCCCTTGATTGACCTAATACCTACTCAGTTAAACTATGAAGGTTGGGACTTCGAGCACTGCAAGTCGCTGCCAGGGGTAACATGTCAGCCTCTGCTTCCCGAGGTCGCGGGTTCAAACCGCGGAGGGCGACTGATTTTTTTCAGGCGTAAAAATCCTTAGCATAAATTCCTCCGGAAGGGAACTAAAGTCGGTGGTCTCGTGTGGTAGATTTAAGGCACGTAAAAGAATCTCAAACCTGAAAAACAGGCCTCTGTGAAGAATTAAGTCGTGTTTTTCACTAAATATAGAATGGGGCGTTGAGAAAGAGTTCATAAAACCTCAATTTCATGTTTTAGCAACACACGTTTACCAGCAAGATGGTTCACTAGCACAGCGAGTCACACATATTCGTGTGTCCCTTGGTCGTGGATTGGACGGGACGGGATGGCCCAACATCCTGGCCAGCCATAGCGTCCATAGATTCCTTTGTGGTATTGAACTATGACTCATCCCAAGCACTGCCAGCAATGATGAGGCAAGGGGGGAAACCAAATTTCGGTTGCTGTCCTTGGTGCCCATATGAAGTGATAGAACGAATTTTCATATGTGGGTGGAATAAATGATTGTAGACTTTATGGACGCCCTGTAATTATGTAATGGAAACAGACATGAGATTGAAAACTCATTTGAGAGTTATAAGCATTCGGTAAGATAATTACAAAGTGAGAGCGATGCTAAATTTTTGTACTTGAGTATAATCACTGACGTGATTGCAAATTAATTCCATATCATCTTTGTTTCCTTTTGTACTCGCAGCGGCCTTCGATCGTGTAGGTGCCGCTTCCTTTATGTTTGGAATTGGCAAATCACCAATTCTTACCACTTTTACATTCTCTATCACGTACGCAGTGAATAGACAACATATTCCACTAACAAATTCCATGCACAGATTTCAGCGGAAATACATGTTTTGAGGTATCCTGAATAAAACTATAAAACAGAAAAAATAAATATCCGTGCGTGAAAAATCTGATGTGTTGCACTCACATGACTTTCTCTGCTCTTGTACTAACCATTCTTACAAACTCTTATTCCTATATCTTCTTCGTGTTAGTTGAGATAAACATTTGTACAAATTATCTTATTGCTTATTTCCTAAAGGTGCAGGAAAATGGGAATATGCTTTGAGCAATAGTCAAGTCTTTTAAAGCTTTCAAATTTCGTTCTCTTTGCACGACTAAGAGATAAAAATGTAAATAACGATCTTAAGGAATATGTCCGAAATGGTTCACTCCACAAAAAAGCACATAGACATCACTTCTTATTTTTAACGAGAACTACATTTTTATAAAGTAAGATTTCGTCTGTCTATTACGGTTTACAAGTTATGTAAAAGCCATTCAGGGTAAACAAGACTACATAGGCTAGAGTCAGAAAATTCAAAATATACGTTTCATTTGCCACAAAAATAACTTAAACATTTGGCATTTTAATCAACATCGTTAGTTTAGGGTGAAGGAATTTTCTTGAAAACCTTCGTGTCACATGCTTGGAAGATGCTAAACTTCAGTTTGTATTGTGATTGGTGCATGTGTGAAAGGTGCTGGCTCGCTTGTTCGGTGGACAGAGGAGGAGAGCGGAAGGGACGCGGGGGTAGGTAGGGTCATGTGAATGTTTTTGCGTGCTTGCTTGCGTCTTGTCTTGAAGGAAGGAAAGGGAGATGGCCGCTCGGCCAGTCAGTCAGCCAGCCACCTGGATGCACGCACTACGTAACAAAGAACCGCGAGTAGAGCCGAATTCCCCCCTGTACAGATTAACGGTACAAAGAAACTTGGGCGTCTTACGTCAGCCCAAGGACACGCACAATGGAACAAGGAGCAACGGATTCTTCTACATCTGCAACCGCCCGCCACCTGCCTGCCCCAAGATTCTGCGCGGGAAAGCTGCATTACGTCATCTTGCCTCCTTTCAAAGATGCTGCCTGCCCACGAGGGGGTAAAACTCGGATCGGATCCCAATTTTACTGCGTCATTCCACTTCACACAATAAAACAGAAGAACGTATGAAATACACAAGTTGGCGATTCATCCCTACAACTTGTAGACTTAGGCTGCACTTGCCCAATATCCTTGTGCTTGTTCGAATACGTCAACAACACACTTAAACAAATTAGTGAGTTAAAGCTCTTAATATAAAGTGTAAAGAACAAAACAAAATTAATAAAAACACGGAAAAAACTTCATGCAAAAGCACTGTTGCACAACTACAAATACTACAGGAGTTAAGAACAGTGACATATCACCTTTGCACAACTTTAAACAAGCGTTAACTTATTGTTTTTATAATCATTATTTACAGAAACACAAAGCATAGCCGACCCACTTCAATAGTTAGTTGTGTAACCAGAACCTAACTTCCTAATGAGATCGCAGGGTCCTATCTGGTATGCTATAGAAATGCACATAAATGAAATGAATGTAATTAATTATACGGCGTTGTCCTGGTTTCACGGTTTACCCTTGTAACACGTGCACAATGGACTTGTTTGGAGGAATTTAGAAAAATGTTAGTTACCAAGACCAGTAATAAATTCAAGGGATGGTCCGGGAGGGATTCCCCCCCGCCTCCCCGCGGAGAAAAGTGCCTGTATTCATCACTCACCAAGGCACTTGAATTAGTTAAAACTCCCACCATACGTAAAGACAAATACATATACAGAAATAAAATGCTGAGAAAATAGTATGCAAAAGCACTGCTGAACAACCACAAATAGGTAGGTACCTACACTTCTCGTTAATGCAGCCGACTGACTTCCACGTTGTCGTATTCCGACAAAACTAGCAAGAAAACACAACAATCTTCCCAATCTGGGGTAGCTACTTCTCTATACAATAGCCTCTTCGGGACCTGTGAGGCTGAGTGCACCCGGTGCCAGACTTTCCAACGGGCCGGTGCCGGGGATCGAACCCGGGTGCGCTAACACTGCCCTACGGAGGCAGTCACATGTATTACTTGGGTAGGAAGACGATCGAGTTGTCTTTAGGTATATTCCACTTCTGTTATTTTATTTCATGACAATAGACTAATTTCACGTCTTTTCACTGTCGACCTCAGAAATGAATTTCAAACAACCAACGACAGGGACTGGGACATTCCTTCAAGATTATTGCAGTTTCCTTCTTTTGCTTTTTAACTGTCGCATTTAATTAGTGCGCATTTCAAAAGAAGACAAATAAATATTAAAATTTGATTCCAACTTATGTAAATGCATTTATGTAATGCTAGCATTTTCAGTATGTTGTTGTGATGGTCAGGCGCACATATGCATTTATAATCCGGGTCGTTCTAATCCCCTCTTAACCTGTCACATTATGATTCCTTTTTGTTTAACAATGGAAGGTGCATATCACGGGAGGCGGGGGCGAAAGTGACTCCGGGGTAGGGGGAAGGGGGACATGAGAAAGAGATACAACAGCGAGCAGATTCGAGAGAGGACGTAAGTAAGTCGACGGGGTCCTTAACCTTTCCAAATTGAACACATCCGCCAATTCTCAAGTCGGCCCAGTGAGAAACCTTCACAAGGCGAACCTCAACCACCCAGCCTTAACACGGTTATAAAGTAACAATCGAAATCTTCATTAATCGATACTCCAACATAAGTTACTTTAAATGTAACACTATTAATATAGGTTACTTATAACTATGGCTCGAAAGTTCATGCCCTAAAAACACTGAAATATGCATGCAAATATGCTCTTAAAAACTTGAAAATATGCCAAGAAATATGCGCTAATTAATTAAAACTAATGCCCCTTTGCAGTAGACAAGACGAGTTGGTATAAATAATAGTTACCTTATTCCTTAGAGGTTGAAGCAGAAGTGGTCCCGCTGCTAGTATTAACTGCTAAATTGCAGTTCACAACCAACACTTTGCACAAATGTTCAACAGTAAAACATCGTCTGTTGTCTCGCAAAACACTTTTGTAACGTGAAAAACTTCTCTCCACGTCACAAGATGTTATCGGGGCATATTTAAATGATGTTAACTGCTTCACAGAGAGAGTCAAGTCTCTTGGTGAGACAGATGGTTTTCTTTCGAGCATGTTGCGAATATCACACATCTGGTTATAACCAGAATTTTTTGAAATTACATAATTCACTTTCTCTTTCACTTTTTGTCCTGTGCTACCAGGAACCGATCTTTTACAAAGACAGTAAGTGATTCATGCAAAGGAGATCCTACAGCTTCCAATGCCGTTATGGCTGTTGGTAAGAAAGAAAAATGGGCAGATATGAAACTAAGATCCTCTTTTAACCCAGTGCCTGACAGAATATTTTGCACAGTTTGTATTGATGAAGCATCTTTCGTGTCCAATGAATTAACAACCTTTTCGACTATTTCTATGTGCTCAGCATAATATAAAACTGCATCGACCCATGTTCCCCATCGAGTTAACACTGGTGCAGGAGGAAGTCGGATATTAGGTGCAGTTGATCTAAACAACTTAACTCTCTTAGGAGATTTAACAAAAATTCTCTTTGAACTGGACACAAATCTATCTACCAATGGAAAAGATTCACGTATTGTCTCAGAAATGCGATGAAGAGTGTGTGCCAAACAAGTTATATGAATTAAGTTAGGAAAAATACCTTTCAGAGTTTGTCCTGATTTTACCATATAAGGACCTGCATCAGTAACAAATAAAAGTAACCGGTCGTATTTGATTCCACATGGCCATAGTCCATCACAAACTGGGTTACAAGTACATTGTCAGTGGCCGACAATTCGCTCAAATTAAGAATATAAGGTGTACTCTTTTGTTCATTATTTAAAGCACCCACGATTATATTAGCAATAGAACGGCGCCCAGAATCAGGGGTTTCATCAACGACAACCACACAAACTGATCCGCTAATTCATTTTGTATATTTGACAATACGTTATTGTAACAATGTCCTACATAAGTCTTACACAGTGTACTTTCTTCAGGAACACAATCTACTAGCTGTTTTTGAACACGTTCTTTGTTTGCGAGTTTTCTTATTAAATCCCCCTTAGGTTTTGCTTTGTTTATGTGCTGAACTATTTGAAATCTTTTCTCACTCCCTACATTTTTCTCACACGCTCCACAAAACAGTGCCCTATTATCTGTAGATATTAAATCACCCGAAAACTCGTTCTGTAAATTAATAATTAATCTAGCACTCGAAGTTGGTTTTATTTTCGACATTTGAAGAGCTCTTTAACATTTTATACGCCTAATTTAATTTGGTGGGAACCAGTTCACAACACTGTTACGTTTGAAGACCACGAAGAGGCAAGCGTTGCTATAATCGTGCTGCTCAAAACGTTGACCTGCACTTTATCTTTGTTAATATAAACCTCTCATATAACGCACTGTTTATTCTCTACGCACAAACATAATGAAAGGATGGAAACAGGGGATTCACTGCTTGACAACATGACTCAGCATTAGTTCTGGCCACCTCGCGAGTTACATCATCATGTGCAATACTACCAATGTGAAAAATATTATCCAGATGGAAAACAATAATAAAAAACCATAGAAATCATTAAAATATGCAATATAAGGGCTATAGTATTGAAATAATATGCACTTATCAAAAATCAAGAAAATATGCAGTTATATGCACTATAAAATCATGTCCAAATAACTGAAAATTCCATAATTCGTGCACATAATGTAAAAACATACATTTTTAACCCCTATGAAAAAACATGCAAATGCATGAACTTCCTAGCCCTACTTATAGCTTTCCCTTACTCAAATCATTCGTTCTTGGCCGAATCAATTAACACTAGTTGCAAACTTAAGTAAAAGCAGATTTTAAACGTTGTTGACATATTGGTTTCACAGGTTTTATACGCTTAGCATGTGTGGGTCGGTTGGTCCGGTCTTTGTGTATTGGTTTTCCACTACAAGCCCGGATAATCATTTTATATATTCCACTCATAGGTGACTTGAAGTCAACCAATCCTGTGCATAACAATTTCAGCCTTCATTCGCGAAAAAATTTCTCAAATTTCATTATCCTCCCCTCTGAATTTTAATTATCATCTGCTCTGCTTTTCTTGTGTTATGATCAGGTTGGGGAATCTAGCTGCACTGTCCTACAGATGCGGGACAGATTACGTCATTTGACGCAACAGACCCGCTAGGTTTAAATGTGAAAATGACTGACTCTCGCTTCGGTAAAGCATCTAATTATGAAATAATTCGAAGATAGAAGTCTCAGAATACAGAATACAACAGGAAATACTCGTATGTTCACCATCAGTTTGACTAGGTGCGCAAGCAGGAAACTAGGTCAATGGCATTTCATCTTGTGGGCCGTACCAATGGACGCTGATGTATGCCTTTTAGGACGTTAGCATTTAAATAACATTTCACTGGCTTTATCATCATTTAATTCGTGAAACTGGTGATAGTCAAATTCTCTAGATTAATTGACAATCAATAGCAATTTGAAGATATCTTAAAAGCTTCTTGCTTAATTAAAAACAATTATCCACTAGGAATGTATTTATTGGGAATGTAGCACACATTTTGGGGCCTATAAAGATACACGCTTTCTGAGAGAGCGTTCAGTAAGCAACGCTTTTGCATAAGGATTCAAATTGGTTTATCGACTGTTTGGAAGTAGAAACAGCTGACAGGCGCGTTTCGTAACCGTCACACTGAACCCTGGGGGACTTGATGACAATGGCTACCTCTGTAAGAAAGAAATCTTGTCAGCTGCAAGGAAGTACAAATCTCTGCCACGTGTACATCTTCCTCCCTCAACCAGGTGTGCGCGCGCGCTTCAAGGAGCAACACCTTCAGCCAAGATGCTAATACAATGCCATTCATTAAGATCTGCAACAATATTACGTCTCTTACTACGCACTTAGAGTAAGTGCAGCAAATCTTAATTACTTTCTCTACCTCATATAGCAGGTAGAGGAAGTATTGTATTCCTCTATCCCGGACATTCCATGTTGAGATTTAAACGGAAATATCTGTTTCATTTTTAGAAAAAAAGTCCGTGTGTGTGTGTGTGTGTGTGTGTGTGTGTGTGTGTGTGTGTGTGTGTGTGTGTGTGTGTGTGTGTGTGTGTGTTTGTGTGTGTCAGTCTGTGGACAGCATAACTCAAAAACCAAAAGTAGGTTAAATATTAAAGTTGATATTTAAGTTTAATGTCTTTCAAGTATGCGACACGGAGATTTTGAAGAAAATAGCCCCACCCTAAACTACCTTTTACATGCAAAAATTTTGTTTTTCGAAAATGGTTCTATTTTGAATTTTCTGGCTATAGCCACAGTAGTCGTATTTACTCTTGAATAACTGGTAAACCGTACGAGATAGAACAAATCTATACAAAAATAGTAGGTCTTGGCAAAACACAATTTATGTCGAAACAATTTTTTTGTAGGGTGAACCGTTTCAGAGATATTCTTGGTTATTTGGGTCAGTTTTGGAATAAACCCGTCAAATGGAACATCGTTATTCATTTTTTACCTCTTAGTCGTACAAAGAGAACGAAATCTCAAAGCTTTAATTTAAAACATTTGACTATCACACAAAGCGTACTGTATTCCCATATTCCCCTTGTACCTACAAGGAAATAAACAATAAGATAATTTGTACAACTGTTTATCTCAACTAACACGAAGAAGATATAGGAATAAGAATGGTTAGTACAAGAGTAGAGAAAGTCATGTGAGTGCAACACATCAGATTTTGTTCTATACGTTTCAAATGATCGAGGTAATGTTTACAGAAATAGTTTCATTACACTTGTCGTTGTAGGTGCAGACTGAGGTGGTAGTTAAATTTTAAAGAATAAGTCGCTTTATGCTGGCTTTGAAATTGCACTTTTTCTGTGGCCGTGAGAGACAATTGAATGGTGACACCACTATTAGAGTACTGAAAACTTTAAATCAGTAAGAGCAAATATTTCAGAAATGGCTGATGCTATAGAAAGGTTTGTGGCAATAAGCTGTTGTTTATTGCTGGTTCTACGGAAACTTGATGCCGAAGTACAGGTTGTTCTCAGTGAACTAGAGATTTGCGTTTTATTGGTCACGTAAATGTCCGATGTTTTCATCTTACAATATCAAATGTGGATTGCATAAAACTGGAAAATACGGGGCAGCTGACTCACCTGAAGCATTTCCAAGCAGTAAAACAGTACGAAAATAAATTCGACTGATCTGTTACTATAGTTAAAGCAATGACGTCGCAGATAACAAACCACGTCCTACAGCCTCCTGGCGTCAGTGACCCTTGGCCTCTGTTCTTTACAATCTTTGTATTGACAACTTTCTGAGGAAATCAAACGAAGAAGAATGGAAGCAATGTACTATGAAAACAACGTGGAATATTACAGCTAACAAATTAACATTTAGCAGCCCTTTTTCTAAAGTCATTACTTATATTAATGAATGTCATAATAAAATCATAAAATCTTTAAATTTATTTGTAATATAAGTGACATTTTTTTCGAAAGCAAGTTAAAATCGACTGGCTACGTAGCTCAGTCGGTAGAGGACCTGCTTGCTCTGAGAGGGGTCCGGGGTTCGATTCCCGGCAGAAGAGTGGCAATTCTTTCCTAATCAAGATTATTGCCTATCGTCCCCAGAGTATGAATGAGTGTGTGTGTGTGTTAGTGTATGTGTGTGGATGTGTGTGTATGTGTGTATGTGTGTGTGGATGTGTGTGTGTGGATGTGTGTGTATGTGTGTGTGGATGTGTGTATGTGTGTGTGGATGTGTGTGTATGTGTGTGTGGATGTGTGTGGATGTGTGTGTGGATGTGTGTATGTGTGTGGATGTGTGTATGTGTGTGGATATGTGTGTGGATGTGTGTATGTGTGTGGATGTGTGTATGTGTGTGTGGATGTGTGTATGTGTGTGTATGTGTGTGTATGTGTGTGGATGTGTGTATGTGTGTGGATGTGTGTATGTGTGTATGTGTGTGGATGTCTGTGTATGTGTGTATGTGTGTGGATGTGTGTATGTGTGTGGATGTGTGTATGTGTTTGTGTGTATGTGTGTGTGGATGTGTGTATGTGTGTGGATGTGTGTATGTGTGTGTGGATGTGTGTGTGGATGTGTGTGTATGTGTGTGGATGTGTGTGTGGGTGTGTATGTGTGTGTGGATGTGTGTATGTGTGTGTGGGTGTGGGTGTGTGTATGTGTGTGTGGATGTGTGTGTGGATGTGTGTATGGATGTGTGTGGATGTGTGTGGATGTGTGTGGATGTGTGTGTATGTGTGTGTGGATGTGTGTGTGGGTGTGTATGTGTGTGTGGATGTGTGTATGTGTGTGTGGGTGTGTGTATGTGTGTGGATGTGTGTATGTGTGTGGATGTGTGTATGTGTGTGTATGTGTGTGGATGTGTGTATGTGTGTGTGGATGTGTGTATGTGTGTGTGGATGTGTGTATGTGTGTGGATGTGTGTATGTGTGTGTGGATGTGTGTGTGGATGTGTGTGTATGTGTGTGTGGATGTGTGTGTGTGGGTGTGTATGTGTGTGTGGGTGTGTGGATGTGTGTATGTGTGTGTGGGTGTGGGTGTGTGTATGTGTGTGTGGATGTGTGTATGGATGTGTGTGTGGATGTGTGTGGATGTGTGTGTATGTGTGTATGTGTGTGTGGATGTGTGTGTGGGTGTGTATGTGTGTGTGGATGTGTGTATGTGTGTGTGGGTGTGTGTGGATGTGTGTGTGGATGTGTGTATGGATGTGTGTGTGTGGATGTGTGTATGGATGTGTGTGGATGTGTGTGTGGATGTGTGTGTATGTGTGTGTGGATGTGTGTGTGTGAATGTGTGTGTGGATGTGTGTGTGGATGTGTGTGGATGTGTGTGTGGATGTGTGTGTGGATGTGTGTGTGAATGTGTGTGTGGATGTGTGTGTGGATGTGTGTGTGTGGATGTGTGTGGATGTGTGTGGATGTGTGTGTATGTGTGTGTGGATGTGTGTGTGGGTGTGGGTGTGTGTATGTGTGTGTGGATGTGTGTGTATGTGTGTGTGGGTGTGTATGTGTGTGTGGATGTGTGTATGTGTGTGTGGGTGTGGGTGTGTGTATGTGTGTGTGGATGTGTGTGTGGATGTGTGTATGGATGTGTGTGTGGATGTGTGTATGGATGTGTGTGTGGATGTGTGTGTGGATGTGTGTGGATGTGTGTGGATGTGTGTGTATGTGTGTGTGGATGTGTGTGTGGATGTGTGTGTGGATGTGTGTGTGGATGTGTGTGTGGGTGTGTATGTGTGTGTGGATGTGTGTATGTGTGTGTGTATGTGTGTGTGGATGTGTGTGTGGATGTGTGTATGGATGTGTGTGTGGATGTGTGTGGATGTGTGTGGATGTGTGTGTGGATGTGTGTGTGGGTGTGTATGTGTGTGTGGATGTGTGTATGTGTGTGTGTGGATGTGTGTGTGGGTGTGTATGTGTGTGTGGATGTGTGTATGTGTGTGTGTATGTGTGTGTGGATGTGTGTGTGGATGTGTGTATGGATGTGTGTGTGGATGTGTGTGGATGTGTGTGGATGTGTGTGTGGATGTGTGTGTGGGTGTGTATGTGTGTGTGGATGTGTGTATGTGTGTGTGTATGTGTGTGTGGATGTGTGTGTGGATGTGTGTATGGATGTGTGTGTGGATGTGTGTGGATGTGTGTGGATGTGTGTGTGGATGTGTGTGTGGGTGTGTATGTGTGTGTGGATGTGTGTATGTGTGTGTGTATGTGTGTGTGGATGTGTGTGTGGATGTGTGTATGGATGTGTGTGTGGATGTGTGTGGATGTGTGTGGATGTGTGTGTGTGGATGTGTGTATGTGTGTGGATGTGTGTGTGAATGTGTGTGTGGATGTGTGTGTGGATGTGTGTGTGGATGTGTGTGGATGTGTGTATGTGTGTATGTGTGTGGATGTGTGTGTATGTGTGTGTGGATGTGTGTGTGAATGTGTGTGTGGATGTGTGTGTGGATGTGTGTGGATGTGTGTGTGGATGTGTGTGTGGATGTGTGTGGATGTGAGTGTGTGTGTATGTGTGTGTGAGTGTGTGTGGATGTGTGTATGTGTGTGAGTGTGTGTGAATGTGTGCGGTGTGTGTGTGTGAGATCTAATGTACAAAAAGCCCAAGATCCAAAACCTACTGTGTAAGTAATGTCTATAGTCAGTAGGTATATGCCAAAGGACGGGCCGCCAATATCATTATAGTTAAAGACGGGGCGGGCATAAATGGAACAAAAGATAACAGTTGCTTGTTACTGACACAGACAAAAGTGCATCGCGGCGGTTCAGATGTCATATACCTACTCGCACATCGGTCATCGCCCTTCTCAAAAGCCTTGTTTGCACTTCTCTGGCGTTAACAAAGGTTAACTAACAATTTGCTGTAAAACCGTCATGAAACGCAAAAGCTTTTACATTTAGTTACAGCTTAACTAAAAGTCAGTATTTATTTTTCTTTTTTTTGGTTTTAGTGCTTAAGGACTTTTAACCACCCGTATGATGTGTATTTCTGTTATATTCACACGCACACAAACTACCGTACCCGAGGCAGGACTCGAACCCGCGACTCTGCGCGGCAAAAGAGGATAACAATTTAGTGTTTTTAACATCCGTTGGTGAAATCAGCCCTTAGTGTACCTAACCTAACGCCAAATGCATAAGAATTCCTACGTATTATTATTATTATTATTATTATTATTATTATTATTATTATTATTATTATTATTATTATTATTATTATTATTATTATTATTATTATTATTATTATTATTATTATTATTATTATTATTATTATTATTATTATTAATTATTATTATTATTATTATTATTATTATTATTATTATTATTATTATTATTATTATTATTATTATTATTATTATTATTAATCATCATTTAGAAAAAGAGTTATGAGAGCAAGAGAAAAAGGAGAAAGAGAAAGATAAGAAAGAGGAGAGAGGGAGGTCTAAAAGAAATGTGGGAGAGCACCAAAACTACTGTTTAAGTTCAGCAAGTTGCAAAGATGCAACAAGAAAATCCCCAAAGTATCCTTCAGATTGAAAACATTTCGTTATTTTATTTTTAATTTTCTTAAAGATGCCTGTAACAATTTTGGTTGAATTAGCAAGAAAATAAGATATTTATATAAAAATACTAGTAAAATGTATATTTTTAATTTCTGTGAATATCATTTCATTCGGAAGGAATTTTATACAAATGGTATCTGTAAGACAGAAAGAAAAGCAAACCTAATTCATAAAAGACCTAAGTCACCACGTTAGGATAAACGAGCTGTCATATTGATAGCTGCAGGACTTTGCCCTTCACGATCCCATTTAGGCTTATTTTCATTTCATGTTCAATTCACAAAACAGTATAGATAGATTTCCTTAAAACACGAAATTTATTTGAAATACCTTCTTTATGGCATTAGCCATTTCCGAGATATCCTTGTTTGAAGACTACATTCCTGAATGTTCACCCACACAGATTGGTGTTTGTCACTCAGCCAAGGTCCTATGCCACGTCACAAAGACTTTGTGTGTTACGTCATGCTGGCGGCCAAGGTCCTGGGTAACTTTGGAGACAGGACACGTGTCGTGGAAGCCTTGAGCGTGACCTCGGCAAGCACAAGCACCCCGACAACCACTTCCCAGCAGGGAATCGAACCCAGACCCGCGCACTCCTATACCATACACCAGGCTTTCTTTCTTCTGCTCAAAGTTGCTTATAATTAGAGAGCAGATGTTGAGCAAAATGCTTTTTTACTGGTTCGTAACAAATCTAAAAGTTGCGTAGATACATTTGAGACATTTAGAAGTTATAGAGCCAGTTTTTATTGCATCTATTTCTGTTGTTGAAGGTCTACCTACCTATCTGAATTACAAACGCCAATTTTTGCCTTTCTTATATCAACTTAAACATTTCAATTGTACATTAATTTCTCTACCATTTATGTAGAGAAGTTATTCCACTCCATTCAAAAAGTCGATACCGATACTTCACAGGAAATACACGTTTTGAAGACGTGATGTTTTAAATGACAAACGAGGTTCATTTAATTGTGTGTTAATATAGACAGCAGTCCAAAACCTGCTTTGAACATGAGTGAAGCTAGACCCGTGCACTGAAGGCCATTATATGAAAATGCATTCTTTTTGGAGCATATCTGGAACAGAGACTGTGGTACCTCTCCAAACTTGCAGTATGTATAGAATGTCGAGTGAGTGATTAGGGTTTAAGGGCCCGTCGACAGCTAGGTCACTAGAGCCCCTGTATATAGAATGTTGCATGTGAGCCAAATCTTTTAAGAAGCTGCTCTCCAAAATAATAAGTTTTAATAAATATGCTAAATTAACTGTGTCTATTCATAATGGTGCCCTTAAAATGGACGGAACTGGGACCAGGCACAAAATCTCTTCTTCCGCAAAATTCTACCCACATCCTGTATCTTGTGGGAGATTGTCTTTGTTTGGAAACGAGTGTAAAAGAATCAGCATTTTATTTTTCACGTTGTTTATATAATTCTAAAGTGACTCAGTAACACCACCAACAGGCACATGCAGCAGTAACCAAGTTGTGAATTTCCACGTACCTGCTGCGCGCGGATGGAGCTGATGACGTATGAGGTGTTCAGTATTTCTCTTGCACTGCATTAACCTTCATTTAGGAAGAAACGTGATTTTTGTGTTTCGTTCCCCTTTGAGTTCAGTATTTTCCAAGAATGGGACAAGAAGATGTTCAACAAAATCCCTCCACGCCAAAGTACCCTTTATATGGAATACTTTTCCAAATTTTTTATCAAAATATCACATGTTGAAGACATTTTCACGAGGAATGAAATATATACCTTGAATTTTCTGGGAATGTTCTAACAAGTGCTCTTCATTCTGAACGACCTTTGCATATTATTTGGTAGACCACAAGAGATACACAAAATCTTACTGCACAAAAAAGTACATCTCGTTAAAACACTCAATTTATTTCAAATACTTCTTTTCTGGAGTGAACCATTTCGGAGACGGTCCTTGTTATTTGTTTGACAAATTGATAAGTTATTCCTTTTTACGTCCTGATGACACAAAGAGAACGTAATTTTAAAGCCATCATATAGCGAACAGCTGTAAAACATTTGACTATCACTTAAAGCCTACTGTATTCCCTTATTTCCTTGCACACAAGACAAGGATAGTAAGATGTATTGTTTGGGACCATCTTTCAATTTCTTATCATCTTATGGGGTATCGTAAGGGGTGAAGTATAACTAGTAACCAATGGACTGCTTGACAGTTGCAATACGGGGCTAGAGGCGTGGCGCTGTGATGAGAACAAGGAAATATGGGACAGGTGGGGGAGGGGGGGTAAGGGTAGATATACCTGGCCTCGTAGAAAAACCACGTTTTAATTTTATTTAGTTTTCTTAGTTCGGAAACCAGTGGCTCGCCTTCCAAACCGAGGGACGAGATTTCCAGAGCGCACCCTTTCTCCTGCCGACCCAGGGAAACCTCCGAAACAACCGCGACCTCTAGAAGGCGGGCGGGCGGGCGGGCCTGAGCCGTCCCACTCCGTAGCACATATGTATGTTCAGAAGCTAGGATTATCTTGCCCCTCCCTCCCAGGGAAACCTCCGAAACAACCGCGACCTCTAGAAGGCGGGCGGGCGGGCGGGCCTGAGCCGTCCCACTCCGTAGCACATATGTATGTTCAGAAGCTAGGATTATCTTGCCCCTCCCTCCCAGGGAAACCTCCGAAACAACCGCGACCTCTAGAAGGCGGGCGGGCGGGCGGGCCTGAGCCGTCCCACTCCGTAGCACATATGTATGTTCAGAAGCTAGGATTATCTTGCCCCTCCCTCCCAGGGAAACCTCCGAAACAACCGCGACCTCTAGAAGGCGGGCGGGCGGGCGGGCCTGAGCCGTCCCACTCCGTAGGTAACAGCAGTAGCACACGTGTATGTTCATAAACTAGGATTATCTGGCCCCTCCCTCCCAGGGAAACCTCCGAAACGACCGCGACCTCTAGAAGGCGGGCGGGCGGGCCTGAGCCGTCCCACTCCGTAGGTAACAGCAGTAGCACATATGTATGTTCAGAAGCTAGGATTATCTTGCCCCTCCCTCCCAGGGAAACCTCCGAAACAACCGCGACCTCTAGAAGGCGGGCGGGCGGGCGGGCCTGAGCCGTCCCACTCCGTAGGTAACAGCAGTAGCACACATGTATGTTCATAAACTAGGATTATCTTGCCCCTCCCTCCCAGGGAAACCTCCGAAACAACTGCGACCTCTAGAAGGCGGGCGGGCGGGCCTGAGCCGTCCCACTCCGTAGGTAACAGCAGTAGCACATATGTATGTTCAGAAGCTAGGATTATCTTGCCCCCCCCCCTCCCTCCCAGGGAAACCTCCGAAACAACCGCGACCTCTAGAAGGCGGGCGGGCGGGCGGGCCTGAGCCGTCCCACTCCGTAGGTAACAGCAGTAGCACACATGTATGTTCATAAACTAGGATTATCTTGCCCCTCCCTCCCAGGGAAACCTCCGAAACAACTGCGACCTCTAGAAGGCGGGCGGGCGGGCCTGAGCCGTCCCACTCCGTAGGTAACAGCAGTAGCACATATGTATGTTCAGAAGCTAGGATTATCTTGCCCCCCCCCCTCCCTCCCAGGGAAACCTCCGAAACAACCGCGACCTCTAGAAGGCGGGCGGGCGGGCGGGCCTGAGCCGTCCCACTCCGTAGGTAACAGCAGTAGCACATATGTATGTTCATAAACTAGGATTATCTTGCCCCTCCCTCCCAGGGATAACCTGGTGTACAGAACACAGTTTGCATGTCACTGTCGTCCTCCGCGGTCCAGGGTTCATTTGCTAGCCTCTAGTTTTCGGCGTAAAAATCCTTAGTAGGACCTCCTTTGGAAGGGAAGTAAAGTCGGTGGTGCCGTGTCGTACATTTACAGCACGTAAAAAGAAACTCTGAACAAAATTAAGCCGTCTTTTATGTCAAATATACCAATTAAGGAGCGTCCATAAATAAAAATTTAATTTAATTGTTTACATCTTATATTACTTTTGTAAAATTGTCCTACTTGAGCAAGATGTTCACATTAGTTTAGTATGTGCTGTTCTGTTTGGAAATAACGTGTAATAGACAACCTTTTCTCAATAGCACATCTCGTATATTACAATCACATGACTTTCTCTCCCTATTCTTCAACAATTACCCCTACAAACATTCATTCTTCTATTTACTTCATGTCAGTTGAGATAAACATTTGTGGAAATTAGTTTATTGCTTATTTTCTTGTGCGTGCAAGGGGAACATGGAAATACAGGATTGACACTCAAATGTTTTACGATCGTATTCCTATGTGATAGCTTTGAAATTCCTTCACTTTTGCACAATCACGTACAACAAAAAATGAACAGCGATTTTTCAGTTGAAAAAATACAGAGAGACAAAAACATCCGAACCGCTGCGCAGTGTTTTTCCACTGATCACCCGGAAACACGATAACGCAGCTGCTGTACATAAGGTCATGCGGTTGACTTGTTCTTCTCTGCTCTGAAAGTGCAGTATTGAGCTGACGTATGATTGAGTTATTATCAGTGTGCTTTATTTCTTAGTCACAAAGTGTATTATGGCTCATCTACTGCACGGTGTGTATATATTTATGATTCGTATGTGTTCACTCAGTCAGCTCGCCAAGAGAAAGTGTGATTTGCAGAAAGATCTCCAGGTGATCTGCGATTTCTATCTCTGGGGTAACTTAAAGCATAAAGTGTACAAGACGAATCCACACGCTGGAAGAATAAAACAAAATATCCGCCAGGATATTGCCAGCATTTCTTAACGTGGACTACGGCGAGTGATGGATAGTTTCCTAAAGAGGTGCCATGAATGTATGGACAACGACCGTGGCCAGTTTCAGCATCTCCTTTAATAACATTGGCAAGTAAAACCTTTAAAAGTAGTTTTAAAACTGTTGTATGGTTTTACCGCGCCTTTCTATGATAGCGGCAGCCGGGGACGAGCGCAGAGGACGCGCACAGGTGAAACAGCGCAGCCGGTTCGGAGTCTTTTACAGCACTCGTTATTATTTAACAATTCCAATCTATAATAAAGAATGTATCGGAAATGATTAACGCCACGAAAATGTTATTTGACAAAGTGTGTGATTTAAAGAAATCTACATTCTTTGTACAGTAAGTTTTTGTCTCTCTATTACGCTTTAAAATACTATTTCCAGAAAATGCAAGATATACATTTGATCATGAAAATACTTTAAATATATGGCACATTAACCAACATCGCTGAGAGCATTTTTGGGAAAAAAAATTCATGCAAAGTATAACTTGGGGGAGGGGGGGATTTTCTTGAAAAAGTTCGTGTCATACCCTTGGGAGATGTTGAACTTAACTGCCAAGTTTGGTATTTAACCGTTCGTGTTCACATACACGCGCGCGCGAACCTTTTTCTAAATATGCTTTTGAGATGGGGGATTCGAGGGTCTCAAAACGTGCATTTCCAGTGAAACTAGTTACCGAATGTTTGGGTGGAATGCAATACTTGTACGCACTATAGGTAAGCAATAAAGAAGGTATTTTGCAACAGCAGTTTGTAGAGGAGAGAGTAGAGAAAATCATGTGAATGTAACACAGATACAAGCTGCAGGAAAGAGTGGAGTTTTCCTGCTATGAAGATGTACGTACATATCTAATCTATAAGGTTTCCTGCCCTATTGCGATTTTCCCTCCCGATAATATGAACATGTTTTCCTGAAGAAGGCGGGAGAAATGACTGCGGCTGAGCTACCGAGGCACGCACGTGTTTCCCACAAGTGCCGCTGTGGCGTGTTGTTCGTCACAGAGACCATTTGTGCAACATTCTGGGAATAGACAATGAGGGTTTTAAAACTGAAATATTTGCATATTAAATGCGAATAGAAGCCAACAGTAATCTGCTACATGAAATAGTTTTGAAGATTCTCAACATGTAAACATGTAACCACAGTAGACACAGGATAATATTCCCATTTTCCAGTGCAGGTCTAGTGTAGAAAGTAATTGCCTAACATAATGTTCCAAGCAAATCATTATCGGAAATAAACATCTTCCATGTGTGAGAACAAGTACAAATTGTACATGCCTACCTATCCATTTCTTCGCAAATCAAGTACCTCTTCGGTCAATGCCCTACAACTCTGGATTGAGCAATTTAATAAATTAAAAATGCAACACTAAAACTAATATTACTTATTTGTTATTGAGTGCCTAAATTTTGAAGTAGATTTTCAATATAATGCTAATTTAAACAGCATTACATTTTTGAAAATTTCGAAAATGCACCCAAAAAGTTTAGGTCATATTTATCATCATAATTTGTACTTTTTTCGGTCATAAACATCAGATGTCACAAGGAAAACATCTGCTAGTTTCAGTTAAAATAAGTGTGAATCTGCGTCACGTGACGTGCATGGCGGACCAATGGGATATCACATCAATCATACATTGTTACAATCTAATGAATCTTCCTTTCAAAAACGTTGAGTCTATAGTTTGGTTCCATTTTTGTGCACGGGCAGTCGTCTAATTCTGATAGGTATAAGCATTAACCTGCAACATCTTGGAAACTTTCTTTTTAACGTCCTCCAACATTGTGTCATATCGGACGAATGAATGGAATGAAATGAAATGAAATGGGTGAAATGATGCTCAAATGAGCCCGAGGTCCATGGAGCTTTAAGTTACCCGACATTCGTCTTCTCAGGGTAGGGAAAACCTCGGAAAAAAACCTTACCCGGATAACTTACCCTAAGCGAGATTCGAACTCGCGACCTCTTGAACGTGAGGCAGACACGCTATGCAGTATCTTGGAAACAACCGCAAACTCCAATGACAAGTTTTTTTACAATATACCTCGCCTTCCTTTCGAAAATTAGGACATTACACCAAAAGATAAAAAAATAATAAAATAATAAAAATAAATGAAAATACTCAGAAGCATCAGTGATACCACCACATTAAAACCCCAAAATGAAATTCTCCTATATAAGAAATTGACCTGCCATCCTGGGCAGAACAAATACAGTAAACCGGACCCACTATATACTGGAAACCTGGACAACCGGAAAATAAATCTTGGAACGAATAGTTTTTCCCGGAACCGTTTACGTAAATAACCTAACTCAGACGGATTCTCATTATGTTTAACACATAACTATGTACTTGATAACGATAACGAACTTGCCACGACTGAAGATAACAGTTGTGAAGTCATGGAAGGAATCGACCACCAAGCCAATGCAAGGGACCCAAGAGAAGCATTATCTGTTGTAAGTGACCTTCGGGAATTTGCAGCTTCCAAGAATGTTCCAGAACTGCTAAAGCTGATGCAGGACGCAAAGATCACAGAGCATTCTCTTGTGAAGAAGTCGCGACAGTGCACTTTGTGGGGGAAAACAAACTAAGGGACAAATACAGCAAAACATAGAATTGGACTTATTTTTATTTACAGAATTTTATTTTAAATTATTCCTTCAGTTTAATTCTATATGATTATATTTTTTGTGTGTTTTTTTTTTTTTTTTTTTACTAAAATATGTAAAACCCTTTGTAAGACGGAAACCTGTGAAAACGGAAAAATATTGCTGGAACGATCACGTTCCGTTTTAGGCAGATTTCACTGAATTTAAAAAAATATTTAGAAAACATAACAAGATATCAGCATCACAAAACAGATACAGCATACAAAATTTACTGTGCACATCCTTAGACCGGACCCAAATGACCTCGCAGCCGACGGTTCTCCTGTACGGTATGTTTATCTGCACAGCACCTAGCCGCTTAGTGCAGTATAGAAGGTGATACAGAATCCCACAGCCGGTGATACAAATATCATTTGCAACCACAACATTCATTTGCCCAAGATCGAGAATAGTGGTATGCGATCAGCCGACATTAAATGTTGTATATGCCATAGTAAAACCAGATTTCGCGTAGAAGTTTTGATTTAGGGATTTTTCAGGACGCGACAAATGCACTCGCTCGCTTACTGAGAAAGTCGAGAGATGCAATTATTTTATAAGCAACGTGCATCCAAGTGAAAGCAGCGTCACTAGGAAAATCGACCTTCAATTAAAACATTAATTATTATACTACCTTTGCATAGTCAAAATACTGCAACACTTCACAAATCTGCACGTTTTAAGGGGCACCATGAAAATCCTATCTCTATATTTTTTTATAACTAGAAATAGTTTCCATATATTGCCATATCCAAATGGCATTAAAACGTCATCTCAGTTTTACCTCCACCCATTCATTGGCTAAACCGCAACTACGTAATGTGCAAATAGAAACTGCAATAAGTTCACTGTTCTTACACATAAAAACTATTTCCATTGCTAGACTTCGCTCTTAAATACTGCTACTGAGTTAGGAAACAATTTGACAGCAAAAAGCGGCAGGAACGCTGAACATCGATCAACACGTCATCATTACCAAGCCAAATGTCTCGTTTCCGGTTACTCAGAATTTTAAAACAAGTGCAGAGACAGAGATGGTTTCTTAACTCTACTGATAGCAAGCAGTGTGGCATTCTCACCTCTGTGTGTGTGCAGATGTCTTCTTCCTTCTTCCTTGCACGCTTCCTGTCTTCAGCACTTCACCTGCGTAACAGCAACTGGCAACTCGCATTTCACCTCCAGCAATTTGGAACAAACGCTTGCGTACACTTGTCTCGTCTAATAATCAGCAAAATGCTTCTTTTTCACTGACAGTTCCAGTTCCAACAAATATGTACCAGGTTCCAAATACTGTTCCAAAACAACAGCCAGCGATTTTTTTTTTTTTGCTCCGTTTCAAATATTGCCAAATGCAAAATATTTTTGTTTTGTTTTTTTCCTTTGTTATAAAGTTTATCGTCCTTCGGACGACGCATGAATAACCTGGGTGAAATGATGTTCAAATGAGCTGGGTTCTAGAGCTTAAACGAGATTCGAACTCAGGACCTTTTGAATGTGAGGCTAATATGCTACCGCTAGACCACATTTTTTGTCTTGCTTTAAGTAGCGTTTTATGCCCATTCTTACTACATAAGGAAGAGAAGAAAGCGTCTCAGATTTACGCTTACAGTTCCTCCGAGGCATTTGCTCCAGTCCTGGAGGTATTTGAACCAGAACTCCCGTACACGAGTCCTCGGCTACTCGTGTCAGTAGCACGATGATGCTTTCCTCCTTCCTCCCACTGATTGCTCCACCTCCACCATAAGATGCTGCTGATTAGATGTTCCAAAACGGCACCTAGGGCAATTGCCTTACGTATGTGTATTCCAAGAGCTCAAATTGACAACTCTAATTGCAAAGTTGGACTGTTATTTTGGAACTGTATAACTGGACCCATCATTATTTTTTTGGAATGGTACCATTCTCCGAACTGTTCCATAATTTGTTTTTCTCCCTATATCTACTAACTGCTCTGCCATCTAGCGGACTGAGTTGAAAGAGGAGAAGAAATACGTGAATGTTATTAAAATTGAAGGACGTAACAGAAACTATTTTGGAATCAAAACAGTGATCCCTAGGCAAGTGATAGGTTTCCAAAGACTATATTTAGCGCAATAATTAATGCTATCCCCGTTGAAATGTTACAAAACTTATTTGATGAGATGCACAGCAAAATGGACGGAATTTTAAAAAAATAAAATGATCTATTATTGATAATAAGCTTATATATTTGTTAATTTATATAAATAATGCAATTTTTGCTAACCTATTGTAAAAGGTTACAATACTTCCATTGAACCAAGCTGTGAAATTTGCAACCGTCTTATTTATTCTCAAATATAAGCGTTAATAAATATCTGTGAAAACTGTAAGGGATCCTAAAGTTCTCGAAGGGGCACCACCTGAGTCAATGAACTACCACGGCTATTGCTTCAACTGAACAAATGACGATTGATTCAAACTGGCGCGCAACTTGGAGCGCTTGCTGAACCCAGGCCGCTAGATGGAACTGGCGTAGCGTGGCTGTTCATCGCACTAGTTCTTCAGTACAGATATTACAAAGATGTAGGTAATTTAAAATGCTGTCAGACGAACATTAAGACAAACACAGTGTATCTACAATACAGGACACTTCGGCTTCATGCCAGAGGAGGCAAACGACTATAGCTCAGGAACCGACACATTAACATACGAATCTGTGGATAAAGTTATACACAATAGGACATATTGCACGGAGTTTTACTTACTTTGGGGAAATACAGTTCCAAACCAATTATTAATGAATGGCGTGAGATTGTACTCGTTTGCACACCTTTTTACATCTGCCAGTTCAATGACCACTAAAATGATACTTTTGTCAAAGTAGGTACAGGGAAAATAAAGATATTTTAGCAAGTATTTATTTACCATTTCACATACTTTGGCCTATTCAAATGTAATACTTTTTAACCTTAAATGCTGGTTTACAACCACTCGGGAACGGCAACGGGAAGCAAGGTAGCGCCCAATATTTTGGTTCAATCCGGCCCGGCAACGAGAACAAGATGCCGTATCGATCAGCTTATCGATAGAAAATGGAGGTCGATATTGTGTACTGGGAATTCCTTTGTTTCTAACTGACCAATGATATGCCATGCCCGGTAACGGGAACAGGAAATTACATTTACTCGACACATTTATAACATTCGATGTTGAGTTTTATTATTCCGGGTCCGCTAACGTTGCCCTTCCTCGGCTCAGAGCGTGGGTGTCCTGTATTTGATTAAAGCAGAAACAAAACAGCATCGCATTGTTGCGAAAACAAGAGATTGGCGATAGAACCAATCCTGCCAATAGACTTTGAGGTTATTTGGGACAAGTTCTCCCAAAGAGACTGATGTAACATGAATAAGGAAAAACTCACGGTTCAGCTGACATCTCAGAAGAGGGCGGCGATGGCGATGGCGATGAGCTCCAACTTCCTGCACAAAACAACAATTTGCACTTAGTTTTGTTGACACTCAAACTGCTGGCACTACGTTAAAAGCCACATCATGTTCATTACCATGCCTTGTAGGTAACTTATTACGGTCACATGCAGCGTAATTCTCCAAATTAGAACCACTTCTGTAAAGAAACAAGAAACAGCGCTCTTCTGGCCTGCACGTCACTCAAAATTTAGAACTATATACATATGTACGTCGCCTACTTGATGGTAAGGATGAAGGGGGCCATGGTCTCGGCTAGTAACCTTTCTAAACAAACTACTTTCCGAGAGGACAAAATGATAATCAGGTATATTTGTGCAAGCAAGGAGCTCAAACACTGAAATTTGCGTCGTGTTTTTGTGAAACTCTCACAAGGTAAAAATAACTTTCTTTAAATGTGTAATGGATATAAGAAATATAAGGTTCTGGGTACGTGTATTTTAGCAATATTCAAAAACATACGCCTCAGAAAATGTATGTCTAAGATAATTTATTACTGTTATGGAACATATTCTTGAATTAGGTAAATAAAAAAATTAATGCCGAAACCCGGGATCGAACCAGGGACCTTTAGATCTTCAGTCTAACGCTCTCCCAACTGAGCTATTTCGGCACGATGATTCCCTGTCACGCTATAAGCAACGATTTGTTCATAGTTTCTATATTCATATATTTCGTTCTAGGTTAATTATAAATTATGTGTATAATGTTGAAAACTTTCATTATGAATTATACAAACGCCTAATGTTTCAACTTGATAATCAATTTAAAATGTGAGGTTGAAAGATTGGATGTTGCGCACTACGCCATCTTTGTTCTCAAGTTTGGTTAAAAACATTTCAAAATTACTCTTGGTGTCTTTATTTTGCATTTATACCATTTTACGTAATCTAATGAGTTTAAACTTGAATATGACCATCCTTTTCACAATGCAAACGTTTTAAAAGTTGCTAACGCGGATGGATATGGGCTGCAATAATTAGCAGAAGTACTTTCAATTAAGAGTAACAAACATCAATTCCAGACTTGGTTGAGGTCGAATGTTGGCGAAAGTACTTCAGAAGTTTCATTCTTGACACAACGTCGTGCCCTTGCAGGAGCCCAAATTATGTACAAACATAACCTAACCTGGCAGTACAGAACGTGATCAAAACAAACCTCAGCCATCATTTCGGATAGTATCTAATATCAGGCGATATTACATTGGGGATTAAGGAATTAAGAGTAGACTTAAACAATAGTCAGATCTTTTAAGAGCATAAACATACAAAAAACACAAGCCATTGTAGTAAAGAAAATAAGAAAACACACATACAGAACAGCCACACTTACATTCAACAAACAATCACATGTAAAAAAACAGCAAAATACTTAGGAGTACACATACACAACAAACTCAGAATTAAACCACACTATACACAACTACTCAATAAAGCACGCCCCATACACGCAACACTAAACTATCTGGCCAAACTCAACAAAAAAGGACTCACACCACAAATACTACACAAACTATACATTACATTAGTCCGGCCACAACTCATATACACAGCCGTAGCCACAATGCCCCTAATCACAACAACTATGATGAACAAAATAAAAGCACATGAAAGGAAGTGCCTACGGACTGCTCACAAACTTTCACTATCATTCAAATCTAACACTGTACATCAATACACAAACACAATACCCATTGACACACACATAGCAAAACAATTCATAAAATACATACACAACGCACACACAAGGAGCTACAGAAGAACTCTCATAAACACGGCACAAAAGATGAACACTATACAAGAAACACCAACAGACAAAAACCCTCCCCTTATCACACTCATACATGTATACGATAAATATCAAGAACAAGAAGAACAGAAAATACGAGACCATCTACAACACTTTCAAAACATTTGGACACACAATAAACACAAACACACACTAAAACCCCTAACATACAAAAGCACACTAAACATACAAAAAATACCAATGGGCCAAGCAGCAACATTAGAATAAAAACAAAAAACGAGCAATAAAACCATAGATCTTCTTTGGGCAGAAGCACATAGATGTGGAACACGGGAACTGACACACACACACACACACACACACACACACACACACACAAATTACAACACACTACACTACACAATGTCAACAAAAACACAAAATAACACAAATATGCACTTAAGCCAAGGGAAATCCCAACACGTAAATGAAACAAATACCACACTAGGCTGAAGAGGGGTTTCCCTAAACAGCCCGGGCATGCTGTAAGCATGCCCAAATAAACATTTTTGAATTGAATTTAAGAGCAAGTTGCTAAGTGATGGGTTTGAAATTCTGTTTCTGGTTATGCTGTATAATTGTGGTCTGACCTCAGCTCCTTCTATTTTCCCACATACTAATTTCATTTCTCATCAATTTAGGATAATGGATGTTATTATTACCAGTGCCTGTTTGTGGCATTATTACTCTATCCATGACAGTGTTGAAGAGGTTGATGATGTTAGCGACATCAGCTGTATGTTTTAGAACTACATTATTTACTGTTAGGGATATATTATTTACATCAACAGGTCTAGAGCTGTGAGTTTCACTTTTTATTATATTCCATATTGTTTTATAAGGCTGTATAAGGGTAATTGTTATCTAACAGGGGGAAGAGCCTTAATTCTCTCTCATTGAGAGCTTAAGGTAATGTCTCATCCCTATCCTTCCCATGGTGCAGCTGTTGAACCAATGGGAGCGGCTGCTCATCAATTAGCACTGGTCAGCTTGATGAGTTATCGACCAAATCTGGTACTCTTCCCAGGTTATATTGTATATTGTAGCACCATCCAATCCCTTTTAAACTCTTTTCGAAGCATTGTCTTAGCAGTTCTTTTCATTTAGATTTAGAATTCTAAACCAAAACTTAACTGCTCTCTCCATAATCACACCTTTCGTTCCTACTCTGTCCATTTCAATTTGAGTAAATTCCTTTGCTTTGGCGCTTGGTAGTCCCAAAACTTCTCAACAAAAAATCCTGTGTACTGCTTCCCATCCACCCTGCAGACCCCAAATTTCACTCCCATATAGCATTTTTGTTTCCACTACCATGTTGTATATTTTTTCTAGCCACCTGAGATTTATATCTGGTATTCCAAAATCTATTATGCCTGATCATATATTAAAAGCCTTAGCACTAGAAGCTATATATAAGAGATACCCACCAGAAGATTGACTCCAAATATATACTGATGATCTACAATTATCAGTTCAGGAGCAGGAATAACTTGCAAATTATTTTCATATTATCAACCAGTTGGGTTCCACACAACAATATTGACCATACATTTCTCCCTTCAACAACTCCTCTACAGGATGAATAAATTCCAAAAAGTTGTCATTCTATCACATTCTAAACAGCAATGTATGCACTAAACACAAATAGAAAGGCTTCTCTCAAAATTAAAGAATGTCAATAAATGTTCCAGCAACTCCAAAAACAACACAAACAAGTGATACTTCAATGGATACCAACACACTGTGGAATTGCTGGAAATGAGACTGCTGACCTTCTTGCACAGAAAGGAACTAAATTACCATATGCTTCCCATCTACTTATAAAGAAAAGCAATCTCATGACCTACAACTTACAGCTAAAGACAAAAAATGGAATAATATCATTTGCAACCCAGGGAGTATTCTTCACGCACTAGGTAAATCTACAGTAGCTAAATTTTGTCTAACCACAACATTACTACCTAGATAAACATCTTACTACAATAGGAATTTATGACAACTCAAATTGCCTTCCATGTAATAACGAGGAAGAAATGACAGGAGAACATCTACAAAATTGTTCAGTGTTACCTCCTAGATCCATCATAGAAAAACACTGGCCAGAGTGCATGAGAGCTAATGGCTTCATTGTCAAATAAAAACTAAACTCCAGTGCAGTAGCCCATTAAGGGACAAGGTTTGCCACCAAGCTGCTGCGTACCCAACCTCTGCCCACTAAAGGCATCATTGGTGGGGTGCAGTACTGGAGGGTGGTATGTGGTCAGCGTCCCAAGCCCTCCCAGTCAATTATGCAGCCTTCTCGACCTGGAGCTGCTGCCAGGCATTACACAACAACAAACAACATATTATTGTTTATGCCAACAAACTTACTATTGGTGTTTATTATTTATTTATGCCAACAAACTTACTGTTGGTGTTTTTAAACACACAAGCCGTGTGTGGGCAAAGTTTGTCACAATAGCTCAGTGGTTAGAGCGTCCGCCCGGCAAGCGGAAGGTCTGTGGTTCAAATCCCAGTTGTGGCATTGAATTTTTAAGTTCCAGTTCTACCTCTTACTATTGGTGTTTTTAAACGTACAAGCCGTGTGTGGGCAATGTTTGAGAGATAGAACTGGAACTTAAAAATTCAATGCCACAGCTGGGATTTGAGCCACAGACCCTCTGCTTACTAGGCAGGTGCTCTAACCATTAAGCTACTGTGACAAACTGCCAGAATGACATTGAATTCTCAAACCAGTTCGTATTTCTCCTGGTAAACCACAAAGGCAGTCTCACATCAGAGACAATTACCCCAATGGTGACTTATTGCAACCGCCTGGCAAGCGGAGGGTCTATGGTTCAAATCCCAGCTGTGGCACTGAATGTTTAAGTTCCAGTTCTACCTCTCAAACAACATATTGTTTTATTCTTCTTTGAAGAGTTAATCTGTGCTTCAAAGTATTTTTTTGCAGGTTGCTATTATGTAGGATATCAGAAGGAGCTTAGGCCATTATTATACAGAATAAGCCTGTTTTCTTTGCATGAACCCAGCAGGGGTAGGGAGGGTGAACAACAAAAACAAATAGTGAGTTTCCTCTTGACAGAAGTAGATATAAATTTGAAAATTCAAACCTATAAAAATGGATATCTCTGAACTGGTTAACTCCACGAAAAAATGTATTTGATATAAACTATGTAGGTACTTACATAAGATCTACATTTTTTTTGGATAGTAAGATTTTGTCCCGTACCAATTATGCACGTCATTCCGAATGCAGAGGACTTCAAAGGCTATTCCCAGAAAATTCAATATATACATTTCATTTGGCATCAAAACATCATAAATATTTCATACTTTAATCAAAATCATTAGACATTTTTGAGAAAATAAAAAATAATTATAATTTATCCATGTAAAAGGCAGTTGGTAGTGAGGCGCATTTTCTTGGGAATCTTTGTGTTGCATTCTTGGAAGATGCTGTACTTCACTACCATGTTTAGTTTCCATATATCAGCCGATCAACGATAATTCATTGTTCTAACACACAAACTATGTGTAGGTAAACTTTAAAAGGTAGAATCAGAAATGAAAAATTCAATGCCATAGTCAGGATTTGAACCATGGATCTTCTACTAAATTGCAGCTGCTCTTAATCAGCTAACATGGCTACATGTCAGTATAGCCTTAAATTCTTCATGAGCTCACAGTCACCCCTGGTCAACTACTCAGCACCACCTCTGAACCTGATAACTACCTGGCCAGTTCTTCGAACAGACGGATGGGGTAGCCATGGGTTCACCGTTGTCACCTGCTATTGCCAACTTTTTCATGGAGAGCTTTGAACATACTGCCCTGGATACCACCTCAGACAAACCAAAGGCTTTCTTCAGATATGTGGATGATACCTTTGTTAACTGGCCACATGGAAAAGGAAAACTTTCCACCTTCTTAGACCACCTCAACAACCTACATGCGAACATCAAGTTTACCATGGAAGTTGAGATCGATGGCTCACTCCCCTTCCTAGATGTTCTGGTCTACAAGAAGCCAGACGGCAGCCTAGGTCACACGGTATACAGGAAACCAACACACACCAACCGCTACTTGGACGCCTCCAGTCACCACCATCCTACTCAAAAGAAGACAGTTATCTCCACCTTGTTTCACCGAGCTTTCGATATTGCGGATGAAGACCACATTAAGCAGGAACTGAAATACCTACGAGACACATTGCTGAAAAACGGATACAGTGATAACGACATCAAAAAGGCACGCAAGAAGGTTGAAAACAATCGAAACAACCCCCAACGCCTCACTCAAAGGATGGATAGCTGGCCGAACAAAGCCTACATACCATTCTACGGTTCCGTCTCAAACAAGATCTCCCGCATACTCGCTAGGTATAACATCAAGACCTTCTTCACACCTCCAAAGAAGATCCAAGAATACCTTAGACCGGTAAAAGAACCACTTCGACTCAAGGTCCCAGGAGTTTACAGGATTCCTTGCGAATGTGGTAAAGTGTATGTAGGCCAAACAGGACGCACAATAGAAGAAAGGTGTAAAGAACATCAACGCAATATCAGGCTCCTACAACCAGATAAGTCAGCAGTGGCCGAGCATTGTATAGAGTATGTCCACAAAATAAACTTTGAAGGCACCAAAGTTCTGGAGCATACGGATAAATACTGGGACAGAGTCATTAAGGAAGCCATTCAAATCAAACTACATCCAAACAATTACAACAGGGACCGCGGTCTTCAGCTAAGCCCTGCCTGGACAATAGCCATGAAACACATTCACAACAGCAACTATAGTGATTCTGGTCCAAGTACTGACCCTCAAGAAAACACTGTGGCCGGTGACAAACATAGCCCGAAACAGCAGGCCCAATCACAAATCGTCACCCGCTCATTGGCCAGGGCAACGCAACCCCCTCTCATCTAACATTGTATATATAGGGGGAGCGGGAAAATAACGGTCATTTCATTCTGACGAAAGCCATGGAGTTTACAATGGCCGAAAGCTCAATATTTTCAAACCTCACACGGCTGATCGCCCGTGAAACTTTAATAAATACCTGGATTCGGTTAGGTTCTACAAGCATAGCACATCCAGCTGACACCACTCACGTATAGTTGCTCAAGCAAATCCACCAAATTGTGGGGATGAGTTTGCAGGCCAATTGAGATATAATAAGGTGCGTGTGTGTTCCTCAACCAGTCCAACACTCTTCTAGCCCCTAGCCCAATGAACCCTGCAGTTGTCATCTTGAAATATAAGGGAGGTAACAGCACCATCATGGAGATATGACAACACCTGCTCTTCCAGAATGTTCATCCTATTGGTCACCTCATGGAGAGGCCACAATCCATAGTGAGAAGAATACCCCCAAAACATCACTGACCCACCTCCAGCTTGAACCTCGCCCTCTACACAATCTGGATGAAATGCTTCATGTGGTCGGCGGTGCACCCGACGACATGCATCATCTGAATTGAAAGAAATGTGATTCGTTGGATATGACATTCTGCCAGTCAGCTACCTCCGAAGTTGCTCGTCTTTATCCGTCTCTGTGAGCAAGGGCCTTCTTTGAGGTGTGTGACTCCAAAAGTTCATGGAATGCAGTTTCCGCTGCAATGTTCTCTCACTAACAGGTTGCAATGGACCTGTATTCACGGACTGGAGCAATTCCTGTTGGATTAAGAAGTGATTTGCACTTGCTAGTTTTAAAACAGGTCTCCAGTCCCTCTGAGTCATGATCCAATTCTGACGTTTTCATTGCCACGTGTATTGCATTACTGCTTTTAGACCCATTGGACAGTCCACTTCAACACACCAACTTCACCTATTGTATGGCCATGGGCACGGCCAAATACGATTGCCCCTTTCTGCCACTCTGTCATGTCCTTACATTTCTCCATGTTGCACTACAATGAATGCTTGCTACGACCTTCTAATTATGCAGCAAGCAGTGGACTTGCAGTTAACTACATGACTAACTTTTTGTCTGGTGAGCTTATTATTTACATTTTGCTGGTAGTGCAGAAGGGAATCTCGTATTCAACACACTTACCTCAATGGCGACTTACAATTGTAAATATTCAAGTCTCGGGCTTTAGTATTTTTAATCTATAGTTCCTATATATGAGATAATCAATGAGAATTGATTATTCTAACACACTGTGTATGTAAATTTAAAAATCTGGTGTGGTGCACCCACATAACTTTCTCTACTCTTGTACTAACCATTCTTACAAACTCTTGTACCTATATCTTCTTTGTGTTAGTTGAGATAAACATTTGCACAAATTATCTTATTGCTTATTTCCTTGTAGGTACAAGGGGAATATGGGAATACAGTAGGCTTTGTGCGACAGTCGAATCTTTTAAAGCTTTGAGATTTCGCTCTTTGCACACTTAACATATAAAAAATGAATGATGTTCCATTTCACGAAAGTCTTAAGTTTTATGAAACTCACACACATAAAAAGGAATATCTCCGAAATGGTTCACCCTACAAGAAAATTTATTCAACAACAAATTGTGTATTTTAGCAAGATGTACATTTTTTGTACAGTAAGATTTTGTCTATCTCTAATGGTTTACAGTTATGCAAAAGTATTCCAGAGTAAATACGACTACAGGGGCTATAGCCAGAAAATTCAAGATATGCATTTCATTTGTCATAAAAATATCTCAAACATATGACATTTTAATCAAAATTGTTTGAGCCATTTACAAGAAAATAAGAATTTTTGAAAAATTTTACATCTAAAGGGTAGTTTAGGGTGGGGCTAATTTCTTCAAAATCTTCGTGTCGCATCCTTGAAAGACATTAAACTTAAATACCAACTTTGGTTTTTAACCGACTTTTCGTTTTTGAGTTATGCTGTCCACAGACACACACACGCACACACATGAACCTTTTGCTAAATGTGCTTTTTTTTGTGTTCAGGAGGTCTCAAAACATATATTTCCGGTGAAATCTAGACATCAAATTTTTGGGTGGAATACAGTACTTCCCCTACTTAACAGTAGAGAAAGTAAAAATCTGATGTGTTGCACTCACATGACTTTCTCTACTTTTGTACTAACCATTCTTATTCCTATATCTTCTTCGTGTTAGTTGAGACAAACATTTGTACAAATTATCTTATTGCTTATTTCCTTGTAGGTACAAGGGGAATATGGGAATACACTAGACTTTGAGCGATAGTCAAATCTTTTAAAGCTTTGAGATTCCGTTCTCTTTACACAGCTAACATGACATTCCATGTCACCAAAGTTTTAAGTTTTTTGAAACTGTCACAAATAACAACGAATATTTCCGAAGTGCTTCACTCTACAAAAACATGTATTTAGACATCAATTTTGGGTTTTAGCGAGATCTACATTTTTTGTACAGTAAAATTTTGTCTATCTCTTACAGCTTACCAGTTATGCAAAAGTCATCCAGAGTAAATAGAACTACATAGGCTATAGCCAGAAAATTTAAAATATACATTTCATTTGTCAGACAAATATCTTAAATATATGGCATTTTAATCAAAATTGTTAGAACCAGTTTCAAGCAAATCAAAATTTTTGATAAATTTTCATGTAAAGGGTAGTTTATAGTGGAGCAATTTTGTTCAAAACCTTTGTGTCACATCCTTGAAAGACATTAAAGTTAAACACCATATTTCATATTACTATGAAAAATCAAAGAATAAAAGATGGGAACTACCAAACATTCAAACAGTAATTCCTGAGTATCCTCGAAAAACAGCAGTTGCAACCTTCAGGTTGATTACAGGACATGATTGTCTGGCAAAACATTTAAACAGAATTGGGATATATTCTTCACCACTCTGTCCTCTATGTGATCTGCAAGAGGAAATGGACCAAGACCACCTTCAAATATGCCCGGCCACTTCTAGTGCCCTTCCCATCCATCAGTGAAAAATATTGGAGAGCAAGAGGATTAATGACTTCATTGTCAGAAATCCAGCATTAGCTAACAACAACAACAAACACCAACTTTGGTTTTTAACCGACTTTTAAAAAATTCGACCGACCCAAAAATTTTATGTTGAGATTTCACTGGAAATATATGTTTTGAGACCCACTGAATCCAAAAAGAGCATATTTGGAAAAAGGTCTGTGTGCGTGTGTCTGTCAGTCTGTGGACAGCATAACTCAAAAATGAAAAGTCGGTTAAAAAACCAAAGTTGATATTTAAGTTAAATGTCTTTCAAGGATGTGACACAAAGATTTTGAAGAAAATAGCCCCACCCTAAATTAACCTTTACATGGAAAACTTTTTGAAAATTTTGATTTTCTTGAAAATGGGTTTAATGATTTTGATTAAAATGCCTTATGTTTAAGATAATTGTATGACAAATGAAATGTATATTTTGAATTTTCTTGCTATAGCCTATGTAGTTCTATTTACTCTGGATGACTTTTGCATAACTGGTAAAAGAACTTGTGTGGGATGAAATTCCGGCACACCGGCAATGCTGATGTGATCCTGGAAATTGACAGCGTCGTTAAACAACAAAATAATTTCTAATTTGAGGTCCTTTTATGTGCCATTAATCTAGGATTCAAACCACCAGCTTTACTTCTCTTCTGAAGGTAGTCATGCTAAGGACTTAGGACAAAAGGTGTAAATGTATTATGAAAGTTAATCTCAATTAACAAGAAGTAAATAGAAGATTATGAAAATAATTTGTGGAGGAGGGAATAGATAAAGGCGTGTGGATGCAATACACCGAAGTCTTACATTATATTTACCAACCTGTGTCCTCTGAAGCAAGCATCACCGGCTGATGACGCGAGTATCGTTTACGAAGTCTATAGTTCACTTGAGACAGATGTCTCTGCCTGGCCAGTTGTGTAGGCTGTGGCATGTACTTGGTCTCATCGTACGGCTTCTTATTTGCAAGAGACACAGTAAACATAGTCTCTAACGTGCTGGTGTACTTGCGATAGTCGTACACTTTGCTGGAAGGAGTCTTTATGAATGTCTGCTGAGACAAAGTTCTGTGTAACACTTCTGTACCTCTCTCTGGACCGTGGTCAGGCGCTACACTAGGAACAACTTGGTCAGGACTCTGCAACACACCAGAACCTTGTCATTAGCTCAGTTTTAGATATATTTATTTACATTTCATCTTTTGTGCAATTTAATTACATTTCATTATTGCTCAAATGTGTAACCCTATAATCTAATACCAGGGTAACCCCAAAACTAAGGTCTCCAAAGTGCTGGTGTTGCAGGGAAACTGTTTCCGTGGATGTTGGCCATACTGCTTTTTTCCTTCCCCCCCTCCACTCTCTACGGAAACCACTGCACATCCGCTGGAGCTCTCAGTCTTGGCTGAGCAGCCAGTTGTAATGGAGCTCCCATTAACCACTACCACCAGGTGCAAAGTCTGCGCAGTTATTCGGTTTTCAGTGTAAGAGGGGTTAAACCAATCAAAACTCATCCACAATTGATGGAAATGTATGGAGAGTCTTATATGGATGTCAAAAATGTCTGCAGGTAGTGTAGAGAGTTTGCAGATGGCCGTATGGAAATTCATGACAAGGAAAGAAGCGGGAGACTATCAATTCCCGATGAAACAATTGCAAAGGTTGAACAATTTGTACTTCAAGGTCGACGGGTCACTCTTGATGAGCTCTCCATTGTTGTTCCTGAGATTTCCCGAAGCACCATTCACCAGACTTTGATTTAAGAGTTGAAATTTCGGAAGGTGTGCGCAAGATGGGTCCCAAGAATGCTGACAGAAGACCACAAAAGGCAATGTGCTGAAACTTCCCGCCAATTTCTTCAATTATATGCAGATGAAAAGGACAAGTTTTTGGATTTAATAGTAACAGGTGATGAAACCTGGGCTTTCCACTTCGCACCTGAGATCAAACAACAATCACATGAGAGGCAGCATTCCGGTTCACCCAAGCCACAAAGCACAAAAGAAAAGTCTAACGGTAAAGTCATGGCAACTGTGTTTGGGGATCGAAAATGGATATTGTTGGTCGACTTTATGGGTTCTGGGACAATAAATGCTGAAAGGTATTGCAAGAGATTAAAAAACTCAGACGAGCAATTCAGAACCAAAGAAGAGGGATGTTGAGCAAGGGCAGAAGCCCTCTCTATGACAATGCTTACCCGCATACTGCCCTTCAAACTGTGCATCTTCTACAACTATAGTCCGGACTTAGCACCCAGCGACTACCATTTGTTTCTCAAGCTGAAAGAATACTTGGCTGGAAGGTACTTCCGTGATGACGATGAGGTGAAAAATGAGGTCAAACATCTACATTTTCTTCCTTTTCCTTATTTCTAATTTTCCTTAGCCATCTATTCCTAACCATGACTAAATTCCTATTGCTGTTAAACTTTCCTTGGATTTAACACTCAACATCTTTTTACCCACCATTTCATTTGGTAAACAACCAATTCTTCTTATGCAATTGTTTCTTCACACACTATGATTAAATGCCAATAATTTGTATAAATCTTGTTACATAAAGGGCACTTTCCTTGCATTTCTCTTTCCCCCAAAACTTTTAGCATCACCACCCCTGTCCTGGCCCTTGCAAATCCCTCCCTTGCTGTTCTGTTACAAATACCAACATACTTTTCTCTTCCCCACATCAGTTTTAGCTCTGTATATCTACACAGTGAAAGTTTGGAATTAAAACTACCAGCTATTTCCTGCCTTTCTAGATCCTCAATTCTCAATTTAACTCTTTTTCAAAACCCTTTCTCCAATATCTGGCTATCCCTCCAAAAATCCCCATACCCTATTTCATTTACTGTAACTCAGTTATATCTTCAATATTTGTTTTAAGCAATACAGAATATCCATAGACCAGTGGCAAAATATAAAAAATATAAAGAATGAAACAGAAGTGCAAACAAAAATCGAAATTACAAGCAAGAGTAAAGTGATACTACATAACTTGCTAAATGAAGATTAAATGTACCTATACGTATACCTCGATGTGAATAGTCATAAAAACTCAAGGCAGGGAAACAACAAATAAAGATACATTATGATTATTAAGCAGCTGACTGACATACAGGCACATAAATGCTATGCATGTAAACTTCTTCTTCAGGATAAGAAACAGTGAAACATGGTGGCAGTAATGCCAACCTCCAACTGAGCAGGATGGCTCAGGTGGTAACGTCTGTGGTCCGTATTCAGGAGGTTGCGGGTTCAATATTGTGGTTGACATAATGCAGCCTCTTCATTCTCATACAGTAGAATCCCAATAACTTGACTCTCGATATGTCGATATTCCATATAACTTGACAATGTTTTAATTTTTTTTAAAGTTTTTATCATTAAATTTAACTGTAATCATTTGTATAATCAAGTATGTAGTATAAACAGTGCAGGTAAATTGTTATTTTATGTCAACCAACTTGCTGATTGTTTTAAACACACAAGGCGTGTCTGGGCAATGCTTGAGAGGTAGAATCAGGACTGAAAAACTCAATGCCATAGCCATGATTTGAACCACAGATCTTGTGCTTCACACGTGGGCTGCTCTAACCACTGAGCTACCATGGCAACTTACCAGCATGACATTAAATTTGCCAACCGATTCATATTTTCTCGGGACATGAAGTACAATTATAAGTTGCCCTTGGGTACTTAGGTGTAAGATTCACTTGTGGTCTACCAAGAGAATACAAATCAGTTGGCAAATTTAATGTCATGCTGGCAACTTGCCATGATAGTTCAGTGGTTAAAGCAGTCATGTGCAAAGTGGATGATCCATGGTTCAAATCTGGGCTATGGCATTGAGTTTTTCAGTCCTGATTCTACATCTCAAGTATAGGCATATAACCTACTGCATTCTCCCTCATGTAACACAAGGGCTGGTCACAATATCTAGTCAGAACATAAGCAGCCAGCAGACCATTTGATGAAACCAAAAGCTTGCTGCTAATATGGATACATAGCACAAACACTTGCTTGGAAGGTTTGAAAGTTTATTGCTTTACCCAGTACATACATGGTCAGTTAAACTTTCAGTTAATATTTCTGATTACAGTACTGTTTTTCAGAAAAATCATTTCAGGCTTACTGTTAGTGTTGTGTTTGTGCCAGTGAAAATATTGAACGAGAGGAAAAGACAAGTTAACATGACAATGAAAATTAAATTGGATGCACTAAAGAGACCGGACAAAGAGGGACATATTAGTGCATTATAAATTTTAGGTTGTCTTATACTCAGTGCTCTTTTTCTAAAAATGGTTTAGGGGAACTCTCGGATTGGACTTGTTCACTTTAAAGTCCAAGCAGCCTACATATAACACAAGAAATTAAGTAAGCTGAGCAGATAACATTATTGTGTGTAATAATTAATAAATAGTCCAGATTTCGATATTAACTGTTTCCTGGTACCGTCAACTTGTCATTGAAAGCTTGGCTCCTTTTAGCAACTGTTCTGTACACTGTATGGAACACACTTGCAGTCACTTCTTTTTCGTTTCCCAAAGTGTTTTCTTTGGAATTACGTATCTTAGTTGCAGCTTGATGGGTAAAACTTTCCTTTGGGTTCGATCCGAGGCAACCGCATGTGGGATTCGTGGTGAGTGAAGCGGCACTGGGGTGGGTTTCCTCCAGGTTCTCCGGTTTCCCCTGCCATCTCATTCCATATATTCCATATATCATCAGTGTCACTGTCTGCAGTAAAAGTGGGGATTAAACACTACAAAAAAAAAACAAAAAACAAACCATTCCTTGTGTTTGAATATTTTCTTTCGCAGAAAGATCTAGTTTTTTTCCCACATCCCCATAAGTTGATACAGAAATTATAGCCCACCCCTGTGCAATATTCGTCCCGTTTGTTTATGTCTGGTCCTAGTTCCCCAACTTCTCCACATATTGTGCAACCACGTTTCTTGTTTTTAACAAATAGCCACTCATTTTTTGAACAAACGGCATTTTTTATGTAAGGACCAACAATCACAGATATCTAATTTTTCATCACTATGTTCACTTGAGGTCTCGTTGCATTCACTGCTTTCATTTTTGGTTGCACCTTTATCCATCGTCATCGAACTTCCAGCAATATATTTTGCAATCAATTCATTGTTGCTCTGTTTTATTTTCTTGGATGCTGGAGACCACGTGAGATAATTGATTTTCGGCTTATCGTTTTCTCACTTGAAAAACCTCATCCACACTGTACAATACACTACCAAAGTCGCTGAGTGTAAACAAGACACAACTTGTCACCGTGTCTACCAGTGAACAATACCCACGAACACGGAACAGATCTGCTCAGATCCAAAGAGTACTGATTTCAATTCTTTGCTTAGATCATATGCACATGCTACGGTATTCATAAACACCAATATTAAACAGGAAACTCGCTGAGAAGATAGGTAGCAAAGCGGTGGTTGTTATTGTTGTTATGGGTTTATTTTTGACGCAAAGAGGTTGCGATTGGTCCTAAAGCTACTATAACCTTCTAAAGTGAAAGCCATGGATAAAACTAATCTGAAAGTATAAAATCACATTTCCTACTTTTTAATGGGAAATTTTGTGGTTTTTAAATTCTGTGATCAGAAAATGTTTAGGGGAACGCCTTCCCCCAGAAAAATAGCACTGGTTATACTTCTCTATTTCCTGTATTGTGCATTTATGTAATTTGCAGCATTATGTTATGGATTATGAATAACGGTCCCTTAATCTGTGAAACTTGACATTTTGGTAACTTGACACACACTCAGTCCACATTAGGCAAAGTTATTGAGATTACTAGGCTACTAACTACCTACTAAATTGTGTAGCATAGTAGATACCATCCATACCTTGTTTACACTTCTCTCACTGACATGTTTTTCCTGTGACTCAACTTTTTCCTTTGTTTTACTGCAGATCTGTGCTGAAGACTGCCTTGTGGTGATGCTGGCAGAAGTGCTGGGTTCTTTTACAGTTTTCACGCCCGTGACATTTCTTCTCCTGTAAGGTAAATTCACAAATACGTTAAATCAGTAAAATGTAAACAAGTTATCTTATGACCATATCAATTATTATAAAACTTGGTTAATAACATAACTTGGCTTCTACTTAGGAAACAGAATCATCTTAATGACTTGCATAAAAGGTAGTTTCTAATGAGGAACAAAAAAATAAAAGGACTACACATCTTGCTAATTCTTCAGTTAAAAAAAGTTACATGACATCCATTTCATACATTCACCTTACATTATGACCTTATTTAAAGAATGTTGAATTTAAAAGAACAGGAAAAGAGTATATGTAGCATTCACATGATTTTCTCAACTCACTCTTCCACAAACTATTTTTACAAAGTATTATTCTACCTACTCTTGTTAACTGAAATGAATTATCATTACACATTTCAATATAGTAGGCTAAAGGAAGTCAGATTCTTACTATCTCTGCTAGTAAGTAAAAGGAAGTATTGTATTCCACTAAAAAATTAGATGTCGAGATTTCACCAGAAATATATGTTTTGAGACCCCCTGAATCAAAAAAAGCATTTTTAGAAAAAGTGTATGTGTGCGTGTGTGTGTGTGTGTGTGTGTGTGTGTGTGTGTGTGTGTGTGTGTGTGTGTGTGTGTGTGTGTGTGTGTGTGGACAGCATAACTCAAAAACGAAATGTCACTTAAAACCAAAGTTGGTATTTAAGGTTAATGTTTTTCGAGGATGTGACACGAAGATTTTGGAGAAAGTAGCCCCACCCTAAACTACCCTTTACGTGGAAAAATTTTCAAAAATGTTGATTTTCTTCAAAATGGCTCTAATGATTTTGATTAAAATGACATGTTTAAGATATATGTATGACAAACGAAATGTATATTTTGGATTTTCTGGCTATAGCCTATGTAGTCCTGTTTACTCTGGATGACTTTTGAATAACTCGTAAACCATAAGAGATAGACAAAATGTTACTCTACAAAAAATGTTGTTGTTGTTTTCTAGTGCCTTGCATCTGGCAATGAAGCCATTAGCATTCGTGCTTTCCAATACTTTTGAATTGTAGTTTCTTCTGATCTTAATGCTTCACAGGTCTTCAAGTAGTCTTCGTTCATTTCTGCTGGATCGTTACACAGGACACATATTGGTGAGGCTGAGATACCTATTCTGTAGAGATGACTTGCTAAGCAGTCGATAAATTGTGCTGGAATCCATTGGAGATGAACAGTCTTATTAACTTTTTGGAGTTGAGTTAACATTTTGTAGCATTCTCTAATTTTTGTTGACTTCTTTGTAGTATTTGAACATATTCCCTGAATTGCAGCTTTAGAATCTGAAAGAATTACTGCCTTGTTAAATTTATTTAAGGGAAGATTTAATAATTGTCGGAGAGCAATGTATATAGCCTCTATTTCTCCATCATAATTTGTTGTGTCTCTGCCAACAGAATGATAAAAGGAAAAATGTGAACACGTAACTCCAGCTCCAGTAAGGTTTTCCTTGGAGGATCCATCAGTATATATGTGCAGCCATTCTTCTGTGGGATACCTAGTATTGATTGTTTCCAGAGCTAGAAGTTTTTGTATTTCTTTTGGTGTGTCTGATTTACTTATTTCCTCTATTAATTCCAAATTGAAGGTAGATTGCAATAATTCCAATGGATTTTCTCTTATAAGTAGATTTTCTCTGGTGTTAGGAATGTTCAATTTGGATTTAATCTGTGTTACCTTTTCTAGGAAACTACTATGAGTTTTAAGGATTGAAGGGGGGAGGTTCTCTTCTGTCCATTTAGAGTTTGGCAGTCGTAACATTTTCTCGTGTTGGAGTTTGTTGTTATTGATGGGGTCCGTGTTAAGGCAAGCATGGCATCAATAGGTGTGGATTTAACTGCTCCAGTGATTAGGCGAAGAGCCTGATTTTGTATTTGTTCAAGTTTATTGATGTTAGCATTTGCTGCTGTTATTAAAGCTTCAGAAGAGTACAAGCGGTTTGGTTTAACATACATTTTGTATGTTGTGTTAAGGACTCTCCTTGAGCAGCCCCATTTAGCACCAGCTAACCTTTTCAGGATTTGCAGTTTCTTTTCAACCTTTTCTGAGATGTTTGTTATATGTTTTTTCCAACTTAGCTTTCTGTCGAAAGTGATGCCTAAGTATTTGGCATCATCAACTGCTTTGAGTGGTTTACCATTATAATTTATGTTAATATTAACTGGTTTGTATTTTAGTGTAAATAATTCATAATTTGTTTTTTCCTCATTGATAGTCATGAGGTTTTTGGAGCTCCATTCATGTACTTTGTTTAGGGCTGTTTCTATTCTGTCTTTAATTAATTCAGGTTTTTTTGGAGAGCCTGAAGTCCAAATTACTACATCGTCAGCAAATAAAGCAATTTTGGTTTCTAAAGTTTTTATTATTGATGGAAGGTCATTTATGTATATGTTAAAGAGTGTTGTGCTCAGAACAGCACCTTGTGGAAGTCCTCGGTGTGTTTGTTTATATTTGGAAATGTATGTATTATATTTTGTGGCACAAAATCTTTGTGAAATAAACTGAGTTATCCACTTAAGCATGTTACTTTTCACACCTATTGATTGCACCTTCTCAATTAATTTGTTTCTCCAGACTGAGTCATATGCTGATTTAAAATCAATGAATACTGCCAAGGTATCCTCCTTTCTATTGAAAGCTTCCTTGATGCCTTGGCTTAGTAGGAGTACATTTTCACTTGTACTATGATTCTGTCTGAAGCCGGTCTGTGAACTATTAATTAAGTTGTAATATTCTAGAAACCAGTTAAGTCTAGATGCCACCATTCTTTCCATCACTTTTGCAATAATACTGGTCAAAGATATTGGTCTGAAACTATTAATATTGTTTGAAGGTTTGTTTTTCTTTAAAATCGGGATGATAATGGCTTATTCATGTATGTGGCTTTCATGTAACTGTTTTCTTAACGGGCACCAGTTTTACAATGTGGCAGTTACATCACCCGACTTAAACCCCCATTTTGCAAGGGGGACCACACCTATTGTTGGTCAACAGGTCCATCGGACCTAGCCGGGAGGACTAAATAGGTGGTATTTAGATCCACCGACCTTCCCCTCATGTGCCTCTGAGGGACGCTGTTGTGCTGTGATAGGCCAGCGCATATGTAAATGACATTTCCTCCATTTTAGATGAAACAGTTATACCGCTGTGATTCGGTCCCCATCTGTTAAAAGCAGGGTGCACCACGGGCAGGATGAAGATGGGAATTGGGTAGGAGAGGCTATAGGAGGCGCATCACTACCCCTTACTACCCCAAAAAATGTAGACCTCACTAAAACACACAATTTATGTCTAAATAATTTTTACTTTCTCTACTGGTAAGTAGGGGAAGTATTGTATTCCACCCAAAAATTCGATGTCGAGATTTCACCGGAAGTACATGTTTTGAGGCCCCCTGAATCCAAAAAAATCATTTTTAGAAAAAAGTCTGTGTGTGTCTGTGTTTCAGTCTGTGGACAGCATAACTCAAAAACGAAAAGTCGGTTAAAAACCAAAGTTGGTATTTAAGTTTAATGTCTTTCAAGGATGTGACACGAAGATTTTGAAGAAAATAGCCCCACCCTAAACTACCCTTTACATGGAAGATTTTTCGAAAATTTTGATTTTCTTGAAAATGGCTCTAATGATTTTGATTAAAATGCCATATGTTTGAGATATTTTTATGACAAATGAAATGTATATTTTTAATTTTCTGGCTATAGCCCCTGTAGTCGTATTTACTCTGGATGACTTTTGCATAACTGGTAAACCGTTAGAGATAGACCTAATCATACTATACAAAAAATGTAGATCTTGCTAAAATACACAATTTATGTCTCAATAAATTTTCTTGTAGGGTGAACCATTTCAGAGATATTCCTTGTTATGTGTGTGAGTTTCGGAAAACTTAGAACTTTCGTGAAATGGGTCATCGCCGTTCATTTTTTTATATGTTAAGTGTGCAAAGACAACAGAATCTCAAACATTTGACTATCGCACAAAGCCTACTGTATTCTAACATTCCCCTTGCACCTACAAGGAAATAAGCAATAAGATAATTTGTAGAAATGTTTATCTCAACTAACAAGAAAGAAGATATAGGAATAAGAGTTTGTAAGAATGGTTAGTACAAGAGTAGAGAAAGTCATGTGAGTGCAACACATCAGATTTTTTTTGTAGAGTGAACCATTTTGCAGATATTCCTTGTTATTTGTGTCAGTTTTGGAAAACAAAACTTTCGTGAATAGAGCATTGATATTCATTTTTTTATATGTTAAGTGCGCAAAGAGAACGGAATCTCAAAGCTTTAAAAATTTGACTATCGCTCACAGTCTACTGTATTCCCATATTCCCCTTGTACCTACAAGGAAATAAGCAATAAGATAATTTCTGCTAATGCTAATCTCAACTAACACGAAGAACATGTAGGAATAAGAGTTTGTAAGAATGGTTAGTACACGAGTAGAGAAAGTCATGTGAGTGCAATACATCAGATTTTTAAAAAGTGGATTACTATGTGACTTTTTGAAATTCCATGCTGTTTGCATGACTATGAAAAAAACGAATAAGGTCTAACCACAAAAAATAGTGAGTGAGTACAGTTAACCCTAGCAGTACTGAGGGGTACATGCATGTAAAAAAGGAATAGTTAAACACTGTTAAACATTACTTTTATAAATATGATAAGATATAATGCCCACTTTTAAAATAAATTTGTTTTAAAAACTGTTTGGACGTTTTGTTGCGAGCGATGGTCACCTCCATTGGCAGTATAAGTTCTTTACAGGGTTCTATTTTTAAGAGGTAGAATTGGAACTGAAAAATTCAATGCCATAGCTGGAATTTGAATTTCAACAGTAAGTTTGCTGGCATACATACATAATAATGAGAGGGTTCTTCATTTAAAACCTAACAGGCGCACAGCATTTCACATGTGTGCCACAGCCGGCTTTGCTAACGTGATTCATGTAAAAAAGTAAGAAAGGAATAGTTGAACAGTGTTAAACATTATGTTTATAAACATCACAAGATGTTTAACGCTACGGTTAAGGACCAGTCGACAGCTAGGTCATTTGGGCCTCAAGTCAAAAGATAAAAACCTGGCAAACTCACAAACTGCTAAACCTCAATTAAAAAGTTAAAAAATCTGATGTGTTACACTCACATGACTTTCTCTACTCCTGTATTAACCATTCTTACAAACTCTTATTCCTATATCTTCATATTGATACAGATAAGCATTAGCAGAAATTATCCTATTGCTTATTTCTTTGTAGGTACAAGGGGAATATGGGAATACAGTAGGTTTTGAGTGATAGTCAAATAGTTTAAAGCTTTCAGATTCTATTCTCTTTGCACGGTAAACATATAAAAAATGAATAACAATGTTCCATTTGACAGAAGTATAAGTTCTCCAAAACTCACACAAATATCAAGGCATATCTCCGAAATGGTCCACTCCACAAAAAAATTTATTTAGACATAAATTGTGTGTTTTAGCGAGATCTACATTTTTTGTATATTAAGATTTGGTCTATCTCTTATGGTTTACCACTTACGCAAAAGTTATCCAGAGTAAATAGGACTTCATAGGCTATAACCAAAAAATTCAAGATATACATTTCATTTATCATAAAAGTATCTCAAACATATGGCATTTTAATCAAAATCGTTAGAGCCATTTTCAAGAAAATCAAAATTTTCAAACAATTTTCCATATAGAGTAGTTTTGGGTGGAGGAATTTTCTTCAAAACCTTCGTGTTGCATCCTTGAAAGACATTAAACTTAAACACCAAATTTGGTTTTTAACTAACTTTTCATCTTTGAGTCATGCTGTCCACAAACATACACCACCCCCACCCACCCACACAGACCTTTTTCTAAAAATGCTTTTTTTTTATTCAGGGTGCCTCAAAGCATGTATTTCCGGTGAAATCTCAACATCAAATTTTTGGGTGAAATGCAATAATTTCTCTACTTACTATATGCAGTAGAGAAAGTAAAAATGACAGTTGAAACATAAAAACTGATTGGTAGAAACAGAGTTATGATGCCAAAAAGGTAAAATAGTGAAATTTAAAGAGGGACGCAATCACACTGTAAAAGTTTAAAGGCTCCCGATACAAGTTAAACTTGTGGAACAAACCCAATATTGGAGGTGAACCACAATGCTTTACCTACAGCAACTGTCATCGCTTATAGCTGAACACAGTGTAAAACCCAGACCAAGGGACTGGCACTCTTGAGTGCATCATGAACAATGAAGCAAAATGTGGGACATGGACAGTTATACACCACACACTGGACACACAGGGGCCAAGTTCCCATGCAAAGGATGTCCATGAGTGGCACATGTGTGACCTATTTTTAAGGCATCGGTGAAATTTGGTGAAAATTGCCAAAAATATTTTTATTTTTTGAATTTTTTACTATGCTTATACTTTGTACTTTAACAGCACACTTTAGTTTTCTCAATATCAGCCATTTTAAAGCTTCAGGAGGGCATTCAAATGTGCTAGTGTGGGTGAGCGTTCCTCACTAAACCTCGTCGCTACAGCTTTGAAATGCATTTTTTGTTTTCACTGGCTCTGATTTTGTCTCTTGCAGGGAATTTTGCTCCAGAAAGGTTCTAAGTTGACTGTGATGTAAAGATTCAATATTCGAGTTGAAATGCCGCAAATCTGACATGTTTTGCTTCCAAACAGAAATGCAGTGAGTGTTTTTTAATTCTATAATCTTGCCAGGTTATTTCAGTGTTCCAGTTATATATTAGACATTGTTTAGGTAGTTAATAGGTTTTAAGTTATTTGTTTGTCTATAGTAAAGCCATAACAAGCAGATATTTTATGAATTTTGTGTATAAATTTGCAAAAATGCATAGTGTAGAGGCTAGCTAAGAACAATACATTTCTGAATTTTGTGAACAATGCGAAGGTAAAAGGAAAGTTTTCATATTAAGAAACAACCAAACAAGCTTATAATTCTCAAAAACTACTGCTGAGGCCAAGAAGAAAGCAACAGACAGTCCCTCATATGGTGTTGGGGAATTTTAAGTTGATTGGATTTAGGTAAAGAACATACTGACATACTGTTAAAACTTTAAAATTCATTTTTTTCAGTTCTTTTTTTGTTTTTTTCTCTTCAGCATTTTTCACTATTCAAAATGCTCTTTGGCCCTAGATTATAACTTATTAGCTTGAAATTTCCAGGAGACCTTCAGAGATTGAAGTGTTAAAATTTGTTGTGTACTAGTTAAAAATATTAAATAATTCAGCTGAACTAAATATTTTTCATAACTGATACTGAAAAAATTGAAAATATTGATAAATAGTGTACAAAACATTTTTTTCTCCTAAACGAATTAAATCTTAAGCAATTTTGGTACAACAATTTCTTTACATTTGTATAGTGAACTCAAATTAAAAATTTAGGAGGGATACAATAAACTGTAGGTTCCAAGGTCATTTCATATTAGCATATCAAAAAGTTATTTATTATCAATAAATATTCTAATAATTTAAAAATGGTTTGACATATTACATTGAAATTTTGTGTATACTATTTACTTTATGCTCTGGGTGTGTGGAAAAGAATTCAAAGCAATCAGAAGAAAACTGTGGATTTTTTAATTTTCACAGATACATTCCTTAAGCTGGTTGGAATAACCTCTGACTGCCAAGAATCTTGCAAGAGGTCAGCCAGGGTTGTACGTGTTGAACAAGGTATATTTCAAAACTCAAACCAATAACAAATAAATCCCAGAAATGGTCAAAACTAAAAAAAGTTATTTGACATAAATTGTGTGCTTTAACAAGATTCACATTTTTTGTGTAGATTTTGTGCTCTCTCTTACAATTGATCAATTACATGAAAGCCATTCAGCACGAAGATGACTTAAGAGACTATTTCCAGAAAATTCAAGATATACACTTTATTTGTTGTGAAAATATTTTAAACATATGGTATTTTAATCAAAATTGTTATACACATTTTTGAGAAAATCAAAAATGAAAAATTGTTCATACAAAGAATAATTTGGTTTGGAGAGATTCTTTTTAATACTCTTGGTGTCATCCTTGGAAGATGTTGAACTTAAATACCACGTTTGGTGTATATAGCACTCTTCATTTTTGAGTTGTGTTGTTCACATACACAAACCCATAGATAGACCTTTTTCTAAAAATGCTTTTATTGGCTTCAGGGGGCATCAAAATATGCTTTTGCAGTGTCAAATTAATGGTGGAACACAATGCTTCCTTTACTTATTTTATGAAATAGTAAAAGTAAAAATAAAACAGTAGTTTAGTAAAGTAGTAAGCACATATGTATTCTTTTCTGTCATAAAATGCACAATGTATCAACATTTATTTAGACTAACACAGTGTACCGCAATGAAGCTCCTGGGATTTAACTGTATATGAGCTAAGGTTAGAGAGGGCAAGACAAAGGGAGATAGAAATACAGTAATGGGAAAGAAGTATAAGTTCAAGCAGTTGCATTTTAAACCGTTCCTTCACTTTTTGGGCTAAGCTACCCTCAAGCACTCTTCTTCTGCCAACAGTGATAAGAGGTTCTGGGGTTTTAGGACACTACTAAAACAGGCCTTGTTTAGCAGGTTCTCTGATATAAGAAAATACCTTAGGAGACAGGAAGGTTTCATTAGTGTTAGTGGAATACTTCTTGTTCACTAAGAAGTTTGAAACTATCCTAATTACTTATAACCTGGAACTGTACTGTTTACACTTGGTTTAAGAGACAAATTCCACAATAAACTCAATGTGCAAAGTTTCAAAAGTATGTGAGCTGTCATATTTTCTCTGAATACTGAACAATAGTACATGATCTGATACCTATACTGTCCTCTCCTCCATGACAAAGGCTGTTGTACAGTTATTTTAGGAGAACCATTTCCTCCATCATTTTCCATGAACGATGGAAGTGAAGAGGCAGGTTTTTGTGTCCTTCCTCTCATAACAGAAACTGAATCAAAATGTTTCTCAACTTTCACATTCCGCCGATGTAAGTTTCCAGTAATTGAATATGTGCCATGGACATACACTTGTGCCTTTCTGTCTTCTTTAATCTTCATTGAATCTCTGCTGAAACGCAAATTACACATTATTCTACTTATACATCGAGTATTACCCTACTCAATAAGTTAATGATATACTATGGAGGAAACCATCGTATGAGTGAACTACCGAATCATGCTAAGCTCTGTTTGACAGTTTACTTAACCTATACCAAACTATCCTAACCTGAAAATACACTTGTTAATTCACATGCAATAAACTTCGCGGGATAGAATGAGGTAATTAACTCTCGATAAAAGCTGTAGTCTTTTAAATTATGTCTGATATAAAATTAAAGCATCCTATCATTGGTTCTTTAGGGTGCAGTAACTTTCGTTATGTATATTAAAAAGCTGAAATAAAGTGTACTTTTAAAGCTAATAAAATCAAATTAGAAATTATAAAAAAAGTATTATAGTACTTAACATGCACAAACAAGCTTACATTTTAGAGTTACGTCGTGTCTAAAATAAAACCGCAAATTGAACTTCCAAAGCAAGCGCAATAAATATCGATAACGTTCTTTCGACCTCTGGAGACTATCGATTGAGGTTCTTTTCCCATTATACGAACTCAAGTTAGCCAACGCAATTTAGGACATGAATGTAGCATATTAGCAATATTTCGGAAGAAATCTACTCCTTGTATGTTACTTAAGTTAATCATTGGATGCTCTCAAAGTTGTTGACTGAACCTTCATTAGTTTTCAGCACATGAGCTGAAAAGTTCTATTTCGGCAGGTTGCCTACCCTGCATCCTAATATAAACAATTGCTGAGGAGAGCATGTTCGTAGTATTCTAACCTAAATGTTTAATACTATTTAAGCTGAATTGTATTCGAAGCCACAATGAAATAAAATTAAAATAACCTGAGCATTGATTCTCTACATTCCCACTGGATTTACGAAGATAAAATTCTGACAGTTGCTGAGCATTGTTCATATAGCTGGCAGAAGGGATAAATGTAAGTCACATACTATCTGTTGTGGAAGTAAAACCCATTAGACATAATAGTCTGTTGTATAAATAGCAGTATTCGGCGCGTTTGATTCAAATTCAGCATTATGTGACACTTGAGGTTATCCTGTGCAATACGGACCTGACCTCACCTATTATCCTATATAATCCGATTTTTAAAATAATTAAGTTATACTTTGGACTGTGTTCATAAAAGTTCATCATAAAATTGTGAGTGAATTTTAAATTTCAGAATGGCAGCTGCAGTTGGACAAGTAACCGATGCAGTGGATGCAGAGCAGATGAAATCTGTAAGTATTTTGTTTGTTTTATTTATTATATTTTCATTGTAGGAGAAAACAAATATGGTATTGAGCTTTCAAGAAAATTTATCTTTTGTTCGCAGTTCAGAGATTTCCTTATATCATATAATAAATTATCAGAGATCTGCTTCCGAGACTGCGTTTGGGATTTCACTTCTAGAACAGTCAAAAGTCAAGAGGTGGGTATAATAAGTTAAGATTTCAAAGTATTTACTTTAGTATCTGATGACTGTGTTGGATGCTGCTTTAGTATAATGCATTTTTTTACTATTTAGCAGCAAGAAGCTGTCGTTTCTAAGTTACCTGACAGTTGGCAAGCTTTATCTCAAGCAGTTTTGCAAATGCAAGGCTCTGCATAGCTATCAATATATGAGGCTCCTAAGCTACAAGCGTAGCTGAGGGGAGAAGTGAAGTAATTGCAGTTGCCTCTAGTGCAAAGCAATGAAAGAATGTTGCTAAATCCCAATGATACACATTGGAAATTATCCAGCAAATTACGCTACTCATTTAGGTTGGCAGCCCCCTGCACATGCTCAGTAGCAGGAATATGGCCATATTTGTTGTCCTAATGCAATCATTTTCCTACAAAACAAATCATCCTAAAGCGTGTGGGCAATTGGGTTCCAGGCTTTAAAAGTGACATCAACTCCATACAACACTCCTGAGTTTGCCAAATGGTTATCTTCCACTCTTATCACAGCTTTTGTCACTGTCATAAGTAACAAAAAGTGCTGCATCATCAGCAATGAGCATTGCTGATACAAGCTTTAAAGTAACACAGGCAATTTTGACGTAGTGAAGCCATTCTTTTTTTTTTCCAGTTTGTTGATATACACAACTGTTTTTTTTTTTTTATTTTTTTTTTTTAAACTTTCTCTACTATGCATAATAAGTAGAGAAAGTACTGCATTCCACCCAAAAATTTGATGTCGAGATTTGACCAGAAATATGGTTTGAGGCACCGTGAATAAAAAAAGTGCATTTTTAAAAAAGGTGTGTGTGTGTGCATTACTAAGATAAGTGAAGTTTTTAGTTTCTAATTTGTTCTTATTTTAGAATTTATTACATTTATTGAAGTTCACAAATTGCTAATTTACTTGCATGAACACAGACCAATTTCAAGGCTGTTTAACATAAAGATTATTTGTTTCAGGACAAATGTGCACTGAACTGCATGGAAAAATATCTTAAAATGAACCAGAGAGTTTCACAGAGATTCCAAGAGTTCCAGATGATAGCCAATGAGAATGCTATTGCTGCAGCTCAGAAAGCTGGGGCCATGCCTCGATAATCTCCACAACTTTATGGTTCTTAGCTCTTACTGTGTTATTTACTTCTCCTTGGGGTGAAATAGTTATTGTATATTTAAAAACAAAATAAATACGTTAAAATGAAACAAATTTTCTTAATTATTGTCTTTGTTTAATAAAAAATAAATGTTTAAAAAGAGGGTTCTTATTTACTTTCTCTACTGGTAAGTAGGGGAAGTATCGTATTCCACCCTAAAATTTGATGGCGAGATTTCACCAGAAATATATGTTTTGAGCCCCCTGAATCCAAAAAAAGCATTTTTAGAAAAATATGTGTGTGCTTCTGTGTGTGTGTCTGTGGACAGCATAACTCAAAAACGTAAATTTGCTAAAAAACTAAAGTTGGTATTTAAGTTTAATGTCCTTCAAGCATGTGACACGAAGATTTTGAAGAAATAGCCCCACCCTAAACTATCCTTTACATGAAAACTTTTCTGAAAATTTTGATTTTCTTGAAAATGGCTCAAACAATTTTGATTAAAATGTCATATGTTTGAGACATTTTTATGACAAATGAAATGTATATTTTGAATTTTCTGGGTATAGCCTATGTAGTCCTATTTAATCTGGATGACTTTTAAATAACTCGTAAAATGTAAGAGGTAGACAAAATCTTAATGTACAAAAAATGTAGATCTCCCTAAAATACACAATTTATGTCTGAATAAATGTTTTTGTTGAGTGAACCATTTCGGAGATATTCCTTGTTATGTATGTCAGTTTCAGAAAACAAAACTTTGGTGAAATGGAACATCGTTCATTTTTTTATGTTAGTCGTGCAAAGAGAACGGGATCTCAAAGCTTTAAAAGATTTGGCTATCGCACAATGCCTACTGTATTCTAATATTCCTACAAGGAAATAAGCAATAACATAATTTGTACAAATGTACATGTTAACACGAAGAAGATATAGGAATAAGAGTTTGTAAGAATGGTTAGTACAAGAGTAGAGAAAGTCATGTGAGTGCAACACATCAGATTTTTTAATTTGGTTTAGAAGGGTCTGTGCACCATAAATGCTTTACTCCAAACCTGTAATCTGTTTGTGCTAAACTTTAGCATACTGATTAAGCAATATTTATATATTTGATTGTAAATTAAACATTAAATTGCAAAATGGAGTGTGCAATCTGTACACATGTTAACCATTTTATCAACCGGGAGAGCAAATACCTCCGAATGGGCTGCACAGTGATTGGCCTCTTGGCATCCTCTGCACTCGTTGCATCTGCTGCTACATCGAAAGGTGCAGTTGAAGCCAAACAACATTGTTAAAACTACTTTTAAAGGTTTTACTGACCAACTTTATAAAAGAAGATGCTCAAACTGGTCACTGTTGTCCATACATACATTTTTGGCACCTCTTTAGGAAACTATCCATCATTCACCATAGTTCACGTTGAGAAATGCGGGCAATTCCCTGGCAGATGTTTTAATTCTTCTAGGGTGTGTGGGTTTGTCTTCTACACTTTGTGTTAAGTTACCCCAGAGATAGAAGTCACAGGGGGTTAGGTTGGGGGATTGAGGGGGCCACAAATCTGTATTAATAAAACTGTCCTGAAACACTTACAATTGTTCTCATCGAAAGATTGGCCATATAAGCAGTTGGAGAATCTTGTTGAAAAAAGGCAAAATCATGCTCCCTGCCTGTTAATTCTCTAAAAAAGGGGGCAAAATTGTATTCAGGTATGTACAGGCATCAACTTGACTAAAACAAATTGGTCCTATAACTCAGAACCTAATATTGTTCATGAAGAAACCCTTTATGATGAAACAATTGGTTTGTGGTGCACCATTAAAGGAGAAAGTTTCCTCAGAGCTCCAATATGCAATTTCTATTTTTGGGGTAACTTAACATAAAGTGTACAAGGCACACACACCCTGGAAGAATTAAAACAAAACATCCACCAGGAAATTGCCAGTATTTTTCATTGTGAACTACGGCAAGTGATGGATAGTTTCCTAAGAGCTGCCAATAATGTATGGACGACAGAGACCAAATTCAGCATCTCCTTTCATGAAGTTGGCCACTAAAGCCTTTAGAAGTATTTGAGAGGTAGAATCGGAACTGAAAGATTCAATGCCAGAGCTGGGATTTGAACGACATAGCTTGTTTGTTTAAAACCACCAACAGTAAGTTTATTGGCATAAATAACAATTACCTTTGCTGTATGGTTTAATCTGTGCCTTTCTATGGGAGTGGCAGATGGCAACTTGAGCTGAGGATGCAGAGATGGAATACAATTCTCAATTCTTTTTTCTTTGCTCATTTCAATCATAATACACATAATGAAATCATTTCCATTTCATTGTATAAATATTTATATTTATTTTACTTGTTTTAATGTTTTATAGCCAAAAAAGTTTCTTTTTAAACATTCTATTATCTAGTAGGGAAAGTAATTTATTCCAATAAAAAATTTGAAATCAGTATTTCACAGGAAATAAATGCTTTGTGGTCACCTGAATGTAAAATAGCTTATTTAGAAGAAGGGCCACTTATACTTGTGCCTCTTTGTCTCTCATCCATGTCTATTACTAACCCTTAGTGCAACAGCCCATGAAGGGCCAAGACTTGCCGCCCAGCTGCTGTGTCCCCCACCTTTACCCAGTACAGATGTTATTGGTAGGGTGCAGTATTTGAGGGTGGGACGTGGTCAGTGCCCTAAGCCATTCCAGCCAGTTATGTGACCTTTGCAACCTGGGGCCACTATTCTCCATCAAGTAACTCCTCAATTGATGCCCTGGGACCTAACAAGGTTGGATGTACCCCGTGCTGGACCTCCCAATGAGGGAAAAATCCCCATGCCGGTACTGGGGATCGAACCTGGGTCCTCCTTGCCAGAGGTAGGCGCGCTATGCAGGCGGTCACGTCTATTATTAGCATAATCCAAAACTCAGAAGTTGGATCGTTAAGAAATTTCATATTTTAATTAGAAGTTGTTAATGCCACACAAAAATTTGAGGAATAGTTTGCTTTAACGAGATATACTTTTTTTTTTGTATGGTGGGATTTTGTATTTCTCAAGTGGTTTATTAGTTATACAAAAGTAATCCAGAATGAAGAGGACTTATCAGGTTATTCCCAGAAAATTCAAGATATACATTTTATTTCTCACAAAAAAGTCTTAAGATTTAGAGTATTTTAATTAAAATGGTTAAGAGGCATTTTGAAAAAAAATTAAAATATGATAAAAATTTATCCATTTACGGTAGTTTGGAATGGAAGGATTTTGTTGTAAATTTTCATGTCACATCCTTGGAACATGTTGAGCTTAAGTATAAAGTTTGGTATTTAACCAAGTCTTTGTTTTTGAGTGATTTAAGCTGTTCACGGACACACACTACAACCTTTTTTTTTTTTTTCCTAAAAATGCTGTTTTTTTGGATTCAGGAAACCTTATAACATTATTTCTGGTGAAATTTCAGTATCAAATTGTTGGATGGATTGCAGTACTTCCTCCACTTACTGTGGGTAATTAGTAGGGAAGTAAAAAGTATGCCTGTATTCCATGTGTATAATTAAACCTTAAAAGTTTATGACTGATGAGCACCTATTGGCTGCAAAATCAGCAAAGCAGACGGTAGTTTAGGTCGGCTGTAACCAAGCAAGATGTGTGAGTTCATATTCAGGAAGTCCTGGTTTCGATTCCCATAGCCAACCTTTCTGACCTATGGGTCACTAGGCAAATGCTAGGAAGGATCCTCTGAGGATCTAGAGCCTACAGGGGAAGGGAGGTGCTGGAGTACCTACCACTAGGGAGGTGAGGGACCCTGCCCTCTGCTCATCATCGCTCCTCAGGGTCGACCACCCTTTGTATCCTCTCATCTCACTCCTCCCTCCCAGAGGTGCACTGTCAGGGAGATGCACAAAAGATCTGTAGGTTGAGGGGCTTAGTTCCCCCTCTGAACTTTGTCTATCCTATCCTAAGTTCACTGCAACAAATGTGGGAAAACCGACTTCACAGGCATGTCAAAATTCATGAAAAAACAAGAATTTATTGTTCTAAAATAAGAACAAATTAGAAACTAAAAACTTCACTTATCTTAGTAATGTTCCACATTCTTTTTGCACAAATTGACTCGAGTTTTCAAGTTGTCTCCAACACATTATCAAAGCTATACAAATAAATTTGTTACCAAAGCTACAATCTTTCATTTTTTTCTGAAAACAAAAAAGTACTGATATTCAATTTTTATTTACCAATCTCTGAAAACAAAAAGTTATAAATACAATCTATAGAAGGTAATTCGAAGTTCATAACACGGTTCCTGTTTTTTAAAATAATTTTTTTTTCCCAAACCATTAAATCTATAGGTCCACTTAATTGTTTTAATAATTTAACTTCTGGATTCATTTCATGATTAAATTACCAAAAATGATCTGCCACAGCTGATTTATCAGTTTGTTTATATTTAATATTTCTAAAATGTTCTTTTATTCTGGTTTCTAAATGACGTTTAGTTTTACCAATATAAACCTTATCACAATCTAAACAGCTAAATTGATAAATGCCAGATTTTTATAATTTGGTATTTTATCTTTTTTAGAAAAATTAAGTAAATTTTGTATATTAAATTTATTTTGAGGGACCAAATTTATTCCATATTCTTTAAAAATCTTTGTAAATTTTTTATTAGCCCATGGATGGTAAGTCAACTTTTTAAAAATACAATTATCTTTTATTTTTTTAAGGGTTGAAACTTCTTTAACAGCTTTGTGATACTTAAGTTTTTCTATCTTTTTATATATAAAATCTGTATTAAAACCATTAATTACTGCAGTGTTAATAATGTGTTTATATTCTATGTCAAATTCATCTTTATTAAGGGGTATATTTATTAACCTATAAATTAAACTATTGAAAACAGCAAATTTATGTGCAAAAGGATTAAAACTTTTATATTTTATGTAATTATCAGTGTGAGTAGATTTTCTGTAAATACTAAAATTCAATTTATGGTTATGTCTTTTAATTTTTAAGTCCAGAAATGAAAGGCATCCATTATTTTCAGTTTCCAAAGTGAATTGTATAGCTTTATCTTGTAAATTTAAAAATTTTAAAACATCATTTATCTGTTTTTTAGGGACAACAGCAAAAATGTCATCCCCATATCTATACCATATTTTAAAAATTAGAGGGAATGATTTTATAATTTGAGTTTCAAAAAACTCATGAAAAGATTAGCAAGAAATGGCAAAAGTGGACTACCCATTGCCAAGCCAGAAGTTTGTTCAAAAAAATTACCATTAAAACTAAAGAAATTTTGATCTAAACAAAGATTTGTAAGTTTTACAAAATCCTCTATTAAATCTTTGTTTAATTCTAAAGAATTTAACCATTTTTTTAAAAAAAAATCAAGTATAGCCTTGAGAATGAGTTGGAGACAACTTGAAACTGAGTCAGTTTGTGCAAAAAGAATGTGCAACAGTACTAAGATAAGTGAAGTTTTTAATTTCTAATTTGTTCTTACTTTAGAATCTTGTTGTTTCACTGTTAATAGCTTCAATTTTCCTTATTTAAAGAATTTATTGTTTTGTGAAATATATTTCATGGCAAATGAAATAACTGTAGTCTCAATTGACACATGAGTGATAGTTTACAAGCATTTGCCTGACAATTCCTTAGAGCTTGAGATTCCCTGCTGTAGCATTAGCTGAGGTAAAACAAGAACTGTTTGACAAGAGGAAGTTGGTGTTCGCTATATGGGGTTATGTTGCTCTACAACAAGGGCAGGCAGAATAGTGTCTGCTCTGAATCCACTGTGCATGCAACCTGCACAACATTTTTGCTGGTTGGAGGCGTGATAGTTCTTCACTTCTTAAACTGTTGACAGTGGTGGATTGATACAGTTAAGATCATGGTTGTTTCAAACAAGAATGAGGCGGTCATACTTTTACTATGTGAAATTGAAATTATGCACATTGTCATTTGAGCATATGAGAAGACTATATTACAAAGAAATTGAAGCTAATAACAGTGAAGCAACACAAATCTAATGTTTTAACAATTCTTAGAGACCATAAGCTTCACTTATCTGCTGAATGTTCTTGAATTCCAACGTTGGAACTTATAGTAAGGGTTGTTAAAACCATACATATGAGAAGACATTCAAATTTTGGCATATCTGTAACAGCAACAATAGTAGTAGATAATAATGATGATGACAACAATAATAAGAAATAACAATAATAATTAATAATGATAATATTAATATTTAATAAATGTTACACACACTCAAAATAGGTTTAAAAGGAGATATACTATATCTTATTCCATAATCGTAAGTTTTTTTCTTAAGTTTATTTTTTAGTGTTTAACAGCCGCTTTAAATGCATACAGCACTGCAGGTGGTGACACTGATGATAAATGGAATGAAGATGGAGCACCGATGGAATGAGATGGCGGGGGAAACTGGAGAACCTGGAGGAAACCTGCCCCAGTGCAGCTTCGTCCACCACAAATCCCACATGCAGTTGCTTGGATTCAAACCTGGGCCACTACCTTAAGTTGACACATACGTATTCCTCCACTGATACCGATCCGAAACATCTGGAAGTGACCTGTGGACTCCTGAGATCAACTAAGGAAGGGGGCATGCACTGTTGTTGTATAGTTACTCAGTGAAAGGTTCATGAATCTCAAGGATACATGAACCCGCTTTTGCCCACCTCTGCTGTGTTTCCCTCTCATGGTAACTTATGACAAGGTTCAAGAGGAAGAAAGTGGACAGAAGGTTGCATCACACCAAGTGACGTGTGTACCAATTATTACACCGGGTTAGTTTTTTATCTGATTGTATACATTTCATAAGTTTATGCTTTAGATACATTAAATACTTTCATTTATACATAGTTTTATATCTACACATAAATAATAAATAATTTAATAAATAATTAAATATTTAAGAAAAGCATTATTGTGAATTTGGTTTGTTTGCTTCTTCATCGTCAGTCGTGTTGTCAGTCTCGGTAGAGGTTTCCTCAGCAGATGGCTCTGTGCTCTGTGAGGTTGTGTTGGCAGTAGGTGTCGTAGGGGAAACCACAGCTTGTTCAATCTGTGTGGCCACCTCACAGTTTCTTCCTGTGAAGCCTTCTGCACACAGACATCGATAACTGCCATCTTCTTCTGTCAGACTTACACATGTGGCACTGTTCTCACATACATCCGTGTTGTTTTCACAGTACGTCAGCTCTGCAAAGCATTGCATTTCATATTATGTATATCATAGTAAATACAGGATTTGCCCCAAAAATTGAGACAGGTGTGTCAGCTTCAGAAATGGGTATGAAGTACCAGTATATGTTATTGGTTTTTAGAGATATAAAGATTAGCAGAGATACTTTCAAACATGTGACACAAGAACTGTTCTAAGTACAAAGGTTCAACGATGTGCATGTGCAAGCAGACTGAAATGGCCGATGACTATGCTCTATTGTTACTCACATAGTAGCCAATATGTAATTCATTTGTAACAACTGTAGCCAACCTCTGAAAAAATCTTCATACATCTGCCCAACAATTGTGTGCTATAATCTGAAAGTGATTAACAACCAGTAACTTTTGGAAAGCGTTGACCATGCTTTCTCTTGAGTTTTGTACCTTTACAATCATTGTCATGTAATGGAATAGAATTACTGTAGTGCCAGAAGTGAAGTTTGTTTGTTCTTGGAGATACTCTTGCAGATAAGAAAACTTTTAGTAATAGAAGGTCCAATTAAAAGGACAGATCTGTTGGCTTACCTCAGTGATACAGAGAACAGCTAGGAGTGTATGTGGCCTGCTGACACCAAGAACTGTTTGGAGGACCCTTTCCAGTAACTAAAGGAAGCATGCTACCCTGTGGCATGGCTATTAGGTTAGTCTTTAGGTACAATTAACTTAACAAGTTAGAGTTTTAGTGTACACTGTAATTTAGAGACAATGTATATAGTCAGTGTCTGATTACGAGGACTGCATAACTGGTTGGGAGGGACTGCGGTGCTGACCACATCCCATCCTCCAATGCTGTGCCCCACTCATGACACCTATAGTGGGCAGAGGTTGGGGACTCAGCGGCCACATGGTAGGGCTTGGCCCCGGAAAGGACTGTTACGCTGCAGGGTTGGTTATATGGTTAGTGTAATTAAGCAACAAAACAGTGTTGTATTTAATACATACAAAGTGATATAAGCAATAAAACTTTTTAATTGATTTGTAGAAGTATTTGGGTCGACCTATAGACACCTTTAGTTTCACTTAATTTACTTTTTTATCCAGATGCATTTCAAAGACCATCAAGTTGAGAAACCATTGATAACTATTATCACGTGCAAACAAGTCAACAAGCTTAAAGGATAATAATGCAGCCTGGAGGAAAATCTACGAGTAACATAACTGAAATACACTTACTTCCAGACCCAATAAGCAACTATGGCAATTTTATGCCATGAAGGAACTATTGACTATTGATTGATCTAATCTAGTCCAAACCGTTGATAGTTAACAGTGACAGCAAGTTCTTGACAAAGAAGTGAGGTTAGAGTTATTAAAAGTTACTTTTGAGTTTCTATTTAAAATGTTATAATGTGTTACCTTGGTCGCAGAGCATTCCACCCCAACCAGGTTCACAATTACACTCCCAGGGACGATGACACGACCCATGTACACACCCAGGATATGCGTAGCATTTGTCACAGTTTTCGCCCCACCAGCCAACCTTACACCTGTAACAATAATAATAATAGGTTTAAAGCTGAACACACTAAATGGTGTATTAAATCTATAGATCCAGCTAATAACTTACCGACACTCTCCTGGTTTGCGACAGTAACCACGTTCCTTGTGGCAGTTGTCTGCACATATTGCTGGAAAGTGAATGTTCACAGAGCATTAGTGTATTGGTTTATAAGTGGTTTATAACACAATCGAGGAAACTGAACTGAATGCATGTTCCATAACTAACATAATTTTCAAATAAATGACAGAAGGACTAAACTGGAGGCACAGAAGTTTATTGCAATTGATTATTTTTGCCTGCTATTAGGAAAACAAAGAAATTACTATCATGGCAGAAACTGAAGAGGCAGTGTTCTCTTGCCATAGATTAGGTGATTTTGCGACTATTCCTCACTGTGTACCTGCTGCTCCCCACTTCAACCCACTAACCAAGCCCCGTACTGAGCCCTGCTATAGATTTTTATTCCATAAAGAGTACGCAAAAGTTTTATTTATTAAGTGAGAAATTTCTTTATTACAGAGGTTTGTCTCCAACAGAACAATATTACGATACAAATGTAAATTCAATTATATAACCATATAACAAAAATAAATTTGTAGATTAAATATTACCATTCAGAACTCATCACTGTTTTTGTGTAAACAGAGAAGTAAACAAAATAAATCAAATTGCCATTAAAGGTTTTAAAAGCTATGCAGTGTTAATATACAGCAAAAGCTCTACTTACGAGTCTGACAGAGTATTCCGGTATATCCTTCATGACATCGACACTCGAGAGGTTTTGTGCAGTAGCCATGCTGACAACCTGGAAGGACCTGACACTCCTTGCAAAGCTCTCCAGCCCATCCAAGTCGACACCTGCACACACATCACATGATTGTACAACAGAGCTACATAATAGTCATAAAGAAGGTCTTTATTTTGTACTCAAGTTTTGTACATATAAAAACTGTATGGTCTAACTTAATGAATGATTTAGAAATCCTGCAAAAGAGATATATTAAAATTCTTTTTTCCCTCAATATTTTAAAGCTCTCTGTAGAAGTATTTAAGGAAACAAGCTTTCTACTATTTTCTTTTCTCTGCAAATGTAATGAATCTCTACTAATGTATAAAACTGGAAATAATCTCCTCTGTAACAACTCAGTTATCAAACACAAAAGAGATTACACTCCTACAAAACAAAATCAGCCAATAATATTTCTGTAGAATAAGTTAACTCTACCAAATATGGGATAAAAGGTATATTACATAGTTGCACCGTCTCCCATATGACATCTAAGTGTCACTCAACTTATTACATTCAGAAACAAACTCTTCAAATACCTACTTGAGTAATATTGTAACTCCCAATAACCAGACAACAGAAATCTGTAGTGCTTGCTGAAATATTTAATAAATGTTACACACACTCAAAATATGTTTAAAAGGAGATATAAGTACTATATTTTATTCCATAATCGTAGCATTTTTACTTTCTCTACTGCTAAGTAGGGGAAGTATTGTATTCCACCCAAAAATTCGATGTCGAGATTTCACCGGAAACGTATGTTTTGAGACCCCCTGAATAAAAAAAAAAAACATTTTTAGAAAAAAGTCTGTGTGTGTGTCTGTGGACAGCATAACTCAAAAACGAAAAGTCGGTTAAAAACCAAAGTTGGTATTGAGACAGGATATTGTAAGACCCCAAAAGAAAATCGTTTATGTGAATATTTGTTAAGAGTGTAATTTGTTTTTGATGTTGGTATGAGTTGGTTAAATGATGAAAACGTGTTACTAATGTTCATTGTTACAAACAATTAAGTTTGTTTAAAGACGTCATAAATATTTCCATATTTAATTTTAATATATATGTATAAATAAAAGAATTATATGTGTTCAATATTGAAAGCGAAGAGAGAATGGTTAAGGATCGCTTCCCCTAACAATGCGGGAACTATTTGATGAACGCATACAGGGATGTACACAAGGCAGTCGGAATGCTAGACTCGCAACCAAAAGAATTTGGGATTAGCGTCTATGTCTTTGGTGTAGATGGACACATTTTTATGTGTTCGCATCATAAAATAGTGAAAGTAAATTTACTAAGTGTTTAAAGACCGTTAATTTGTGTAAAATAAGTGAAACATTAGCTAACTTTAATAAGTCAGTTAATACGAAGTGTGCAATTAAATGAAAGGACGTGAAATAGACGAAGTGTAAAGTGATAGAAAACACATTTAGCGAAATATCGCTAAATTTTCAGACATTAAATCTCGATGATGCTAGGGAAGTCGATCCACTGAAATAAAAGACTTGCTACTGTGATACAATTTAAATACTGTGAACGAGAAGGTGCGAATAAAATATTTCACTAAAGTTAACCCCAAGTGTATGTTCATTCCATCCAGTACCACGACCCGAGATAACGAAAGAGTCAAAAGCTCATCACCATCACTGAGGCTAAATTATAAAAACAGCACCAGTATTTAAGTTTAATGTCTTTCAAGGATGCGACACGAAGAGTTTGAAGAAAATAGCCCCACCCTAAACTACCCTTTACATGGAAAATTTTTCGAAAATTTTGACTTTCTTGAAAATGGCTCTAACGATTTTGATTAAAATGTCATATGTTTGAGATATTTTTATGACAAATGAAATGTATCTCTTGAATTTTCTGGCTATAGCCCCTGTAGTCGTATTTACTCTGGACGACTTTTGCATAACTGGTAAACCGTTAGAGATAGACCAAAATTATACTGTACAAAAAATGTAGATCTTGCTAAAATACACAATTTATATTCCGATAAATTTTCTTGTAGGGTGAACCATTTCGGAGATATTCCTTGTTATATGTATGAGTTTCAGAAAACTTAAAAACTTTCGTGAAATGGAACATTGTTGTTCATTTTTTTATATGTTAAGTGTGCAAAGAGAATGAGATCTGAAAGCTTTAAAAGATTTGACTATCGCACAAAGCCTATTCTAATATTCCCTTTGCACCTACAAGGAAATAAGCAATAAGATAATTTGTACAAATGTTTATCTTAAGTAACATGAAGAAGATATAGGAATAAGAGTTTGTAAGAATGGTTAGTACAAAAGTAGAGAAAGTCATGTGAGTGCAGCACATTAGATTTTTAAGGTGTTTTTTCCTTTTTTTAAGCAAATATACACTGTTCAGTGGTCGTTTGCCACTCGGTTGCTTCGGTTGCTTCTGTTGGGTCGGTTGCTTCTGATGAGACTTGCAGGCGTGTTATGGGTGCAGAGAAGTCGTTAAAAAATGATGTGGTTTACTCTTATAAATTGTTTTTATGCACGTTGATTACATTTTATAATCACTGATCTTTACAATATTTGGTTTTCTTTCGATTAAGCAAGGTATAAAAGGTCTTGATTTTTGTTGGCGTCAGATAATTATTGCATATATTTTACAATCTATATGATGATTGTTGATTCCAATAACAGTTTATTATAGTTAAGACTCAATTTAACCAATATACGATTTCCTTTTAATAATTTTCGTTGCAGAAAATATTGACCAACGCATTTATCTTCTTTATGTGTGCTTGGTATATGTTGCTGTTGTTAAGTGAACATTTTCTAACAGTCTGTGTTCATCAGTTGTTCGAACCACAGAAGCTGTAATACCAGGTCATTTCCATGCTGTATATCCACAGCATACCAAATACATTCATTTATAATGGAGAGCCTGTTTTACCTTACTCATAATTTAACATAGTTTAACACCAATTATTAACTAAGAACTCATAAATCATATAATAAAATTAAAATTCAACAAAAATGGTGAATTTGAGGTGTGACCTAAAATGACTGCAACTGCAACCATTATGTGAAGAATAAATTATTTAAGACTGGCTGTGTTATCTTTCAGAGACTAGTGAACAGTTATGGAAGTAAGAACGAGTCTGAGCATATTCAAGCATGGCCATGTTGCGCTGTTCGTAGTTGAAAAAGAAAGGAGTCGGAAAACAAAAGCACTGTGTTATGCTGAAGCCACAATGCAAACACCCACACCAATAAAAAATAAATAAATAATGGTAACTTTGTATTTATTGAGCTAAAAATCATCTTTTATTTGTAAAAACTTTTAATGCTAGGTACTCTTGAAATTTATGTACTTTTTTAACTGGAACTGATATTATCGGATTACTGACTATGAGGATCGTATTTGCTAGGGAAGTTGATAAGTAATGTAAATATATGCAGGGAACAGGGAAACTGAAAACTGTCTCAGATGATGAAAAAAAGATAAAGCATAGGATAGATATTTCAGAGCATGAAATAAGTAAAAATGGCAAAGTAAATAGTAATATCCAAACAAATTTTGAGGAAATACTTCAAGTAAATGCCAATAAAACCAGTGATACAACCAAAAGGGACAAAGTTAAATCAGGCCTCACCTTGTTTCATCAAAATGTGCAATATATAAGCAACAAAAGAGCAGAATAGAACTAAACATAATAGATATTTGTCCCAATGTCATGATTTTTACAGAACACGGCTTAAAAAGCGATGAAATTTGGGAAAATAATTATGAAGGCTATACTTTGGGTACATCTTACTGCAGATAGGATCATAATAGTGGAGGAGTTGCGATTTATGTTGATAATTCAATCAAATTTAAAGAAAAAAATTGTAGTGATTTTGCAGAAGAAATGGTATGCAAAATAGCTGCAATTGAACTCATCCTAAAGGAAAGAAATATTATAGTAGTTGGAGTTTACAGATCCCCCTCAGCTAACAAAAATGATTTTCTAAATAGCTTAGAGAAAATACTAGACGCAATGCCGGTGGGCAAAATTAAAATAATTATGGGAGATGTAAATTTTGATTTGCTAAGTAATAACACAGCATAACATAACTTAATGGGAACAGTAGCTAGGCAGAACTTGAAAATTGAGATAAATGAACCTACTAGGGTAATAGTGAGATTGTTACATAAATGAAAAGGAGATAAGACAAGTGTAGAAAATTATAGACCAATTACATTATGTTCTATCTTTTCCAAAATTATAGAAGGTGGTATTTAAAGCAACTTCAAGCCTTTCTCAAAAATTGAATATTATATCAGAGTGACAATTTGGCTTTCAAGAAAAAAAGTCAACGATAAACGCAATTAATAAGGTAAATGATATAATAACAGCACTGAATAATCATGAAAAGGTAATTGCCATATTTTTAGATCTATCAAAAGTGTATGTTGTTAAATAAATTAGACAATTATGGAATCAGGGGATTACCAAAGGATTGGATTAGTTAATATCTAAAAAACAGAAATCAGTGTGTTGAAATAAACTACAAAAAACAAAGACGGAACTATTGGTAAAGTAAAATCAGGCTATGAAACTATTCAACATGGGGTTCCAAAGTTTCGAAATTGGGTCCTTATTTATTTTTGTTGTATATGAATGACGTATTTGAATTTATTCAAAGAAATGGAGCATTAGCCATTTGGTACGCAGACAACATGACTATAATAATTAAAGCCAAAACAAGTATGGAGGTGGAAGAAAAAGCAAATTCACTGCTTAAAATAGTGCAAGAGTATCACTCTAGTTTATACATGGTATTGAATATTAAAAAACCTCTATAATCAATTTTGAATTGAAAAAGAGCTCAACCAATAGTAATAAAATAGAGATAAATGGAGAAATTATATTGGAAACAGACCATAGTAATTTTCTAGGAGTGATTGTTGACAAACAACTAAATTAGAAATCATACATCAAACATATCTCTAAAAAAATAAATAAAAGTATATATATAATGAAGCAGGCTAGAAACATTATGGACAAAGAAACTGTCAAGCAGATTTACTTCACTTTCATTTATTCCCACATAAAATATGGAATTACTCTTTGGGGAAATATCATGGAAACAGACATGAAAAAGGTATTCACGTTGCAAAAAAAGGCAGTCATAATAATGGAGAGAGTGGATAAGCGGCATTCGTGTATACAAATTTTCAAAAACCATAAGATATAACTGTTCCCTGCATATATATGAAAGCATAAAAAACAATATATTGGACAAAGATGAGCAAAAAACTAACAATGTGCATAAGTATGGATTAAGAAATAATAATGAATATTTTAGATCTACATTAAAGGGTACTTTAAATAATCGAGATGTAAGAAGTATGGGGAAACAATTATTTAATAAGCTACCTAAAGAAATACAAATCATTGAAAATAACAAATGTACATTAAAAATGATAAAAAATATTTAATAGAAAATGCTTTTTATAGTGTAGAAGAATATAAATCAATTAAGGCAAAGAAAATCAAGGTGTAAATATATATGTAAATATAAAGATGTATGTATACTTTCTGACCTGTCCTTCAATTCATGTGCTTAAAGGATGAATAAAATGAGTTATGAGTTATGAAACACAACATCCATCATTGTGTAACTCTTCAATATATGCTAGCACCTCAGTATCAATTTCTAGGAAGTTACAGGTTTTAGGGCCATGAAAAGAGTGTCTTGAATGCTTGTAGATTCCAGTTATACTTTCATTTTGCACCAATCTTTTCATTCATTGAAAACTCCCCTTCTACAGCTCCATTATTATTCTTTTCCAGTGTATTTAAAACCTGCCATATATTTCTCTGTTTCCCCAAACTGGTGTTTTACAAAATAAGTGCTTATTAGAGTAACTATAGAAACAAACAGCTGAACACAATTGAAGAATAAGATGGTTGTTGATTTTGTGCATGCTAATCACATGACAAGCAGCTTGCACTCCTTGTGCTGATTCCTGCACTTCAGGTGCTTGAACCAATCAGATTGATTGATGAGCTAACCACCATCTTGACCAGCTGATGGCATTGATGTATTGAATCAATGTGGGTTTAATGACATATTGATGACTTAGGAATGAGAACGATGCCTCAGCGCTGAGCATTGAGATAAACTGTGTACCTACCCATTACCCTCTCCCGTAAATCTAATGGGACTTAAGTACTTAAGGTTGCATATTGGCATGTTATTTTTCATCACCCACTTCTTGGTAGTGAACACCTGGAATATGAATGTGACAATTATGCAGTGTTATGCTCAAGCTCCTAATTGCTTATCTAAAGGTGTGACCATTATTGTGATGGCAACAATTATGTGATGAAATTATTTTTTCTCCCTATACTTGTATGCCTATGCTTTCATACACATTTATTCTATGTAATTTGCCTCCCTTGAAAGATGGCAGTCCCTACCTAGAGCAATATGCTCATTGGAACCTTGTATCTAAATAAATAAATTTAAAAACAAGTTTTCACTTCACAATTTATAGAAGCAAGTCATACCTGCACTCCCCTGGGTTCTCACAATATCCTCTGGTGGCATGACAGTCCTGTCGACAGATTGCTGTAAACAAATGACATACATTTTAGTAAAGTGTTCACAGCTAACAAGAGCATTAACAGTACAAGAAAGCTCTAATAATTTCATAGTGGTTATAAAGGGTAAAGATAGTGCTAGCATTGGCATCATCACCATAGTTCCCCAACATACATTACTAGGACCTGGATTTTCATGACCTAAAGGATATTAAAAAAGTACCTTAAAGAACAAAGAATTATTTAAAAATTAGGTACCTACTTTCATTTAGTGATCTCCCTGCACATTTCACTTAAACTTTATCATTGAATACTGATTTAGGGTATGTTACAAACAGCCTCTGTAAGTTTACAAATTTGAACGACTGTCTAACGTCAAATAATACAAACTTACACATTCAGAAATTTCTTTCAATGCTGGAAGATGCTGAAAACAACAAATATTCCCATTCATCAAGGGAATACTTCTTACCTGACAGTGCATCAGTCACCTTGTACTGTTCTTGTTCAACATTTTTTCCATTTTAGCAAAGACAAGTTTGCACACTTCACCTTCCACACGACTTAGATTACTTGAACTGATTTCACCAATTCTACTTGATTTTCAATTTTGCAAAAGTACTTGTTTTAACTTTTTTATGATGAAATACAAATATTATCTCAACCACTATCTTCTGTTGTGTGAAAACTGCATTGTAACATGGTGCGACCCCCACAAGAAGTAGATAGATTCACCCCATATTCCCTTAAAGGATAACTCTAGTCTTATAATAGAGGTGAACCGTTTAATTGGCCGAGTCCAAAATGTCTAACAAAATATGAATAAGGGAGTCATATCCTAAGATATTCCAAGAGTTTTAGGACTTTGAGGTTATGAAACTTGTTTCTATTAATGTAAGGATAATACAACAAAAGTTGCAGAAAATGACAAAAACCTGTATTTGTTCTTAAACATTTCTTAAAATGACTCATAAGTTGTATAAAATGCCCTATAAGATAAAAATGTGTAAAAATGCAGAAAAATTGACCCTTAAAAGCGATTTAATTCCAAAATGTTATAACATACTTTTTCTACATAGCCTTGCCTCAGTGTCATCAGAAAAAAGATACAAAATCATAGAAATCTGGGCCTTATGCATTAGCATGCACTAAAACGTCTAATGTTTTGAATTAAATATCAGTATGCAATCCTTTACTACATAAGATGAGTGAAGACTTACGTTCGGAACAAAATAATCCATCCCAACCTTCATGACAGTTGCACTCAAAGCTTGCATTGCAGTAACCATGTTGGCATCCTGGCAGAGCTATACACTTATTACACAGTTCTCCATAGAATCCTGCAATTAAAAACTGTTTGTTTGTCACAGTTCATAACTACCTTACAAACTCAGAATCACAGTAAAATTACAATCAAAGTTGACACTGAATGAAAATGTTACGTAAATATTTGTCTTCACTTTAAACAACAGAAAAGAAATTGTATTTATTTTTCAATCCTTTTGTATGTACTACTACTACTGGCTTTTAGAGCCCCTTTTGGGGCTTCGCTTCCAACAGTTTTTGCCTCCATTCTTCTCTGACTTCTGCTTTCCACCTCCACATTCGAACTCCCAGGATCTCTAGGGCATCTCCTCCTATAACATCCTCCCATTGATTTCTTGGTCTCCCTTTAGGTCTTGAGTTGTAGAATTTTCCATTTAAAACTTTTATCTTCCATCCTTTGCACATGTCCTGCCCATGTTAACCGCCTTATGTTGATTTCCTGACCTTTTGTATGTAATGTTAATGAAATTGTTTCATATAGATAGTTTATGATATAATTGCTGAAATTACAGTCAAAATGAGCTTTGATCAAAGAGGGTGAAAAATAACAAAGTCTGATTTTATTTTTAATTGTTGTAAACATAAGGTCTCCTTTAACTACTGTGGTGGTATCAGGGAACTTTTCCTTGAAAAACAACTGACGAGTTTACTGCTTGCTAAAGTGCAGGTTTTCTTAGTGTTGACTTTTAATACTTTAAACCGTGAAACACACCCACATTCACACTTGTAGGCTCTGCAGAGGGTGAAAGATTATTCCCAGTTGGAAACTAAACCTGGAATCTTTGGACTGAGAAGCCAAAATGCTGACCACTTGACCGTAGAGGTATTCAGTCAGAAGTTATCAATGTTTTTACTTCCTCTACTGCCTCCATATGATGAGTAGAGGAAGCATTGTCTTCCACTCAACATTTGGAAATCAAATATAAAAGCATTTTCAGAAAAAGGTTTGTGCATGTATGTGTAAACAGCATAACCCAAAAACAAAAACTCAGTTAAACACCAAACTTTGTGTTAAAAGTTTTTCTTCTAAGGATGCGACATGAAGGTTTTCAAGAAAATCCCCCCATCCAAAACTACCCCCTGCATGGCACATTTTTTTAAAATTTTGATTTTGTCAAAGATGGCTCTAATGACTGACTAAAATACGATATGTTTAAGATATTTTCATGACAAATTAAATGCATATATTGAATTTTCTGGGAATGTCCTTAGAAGTCCTCTGTGCCTTAACAAATTTGGAAGGACTTTATCTCATGTTTTTAAAATGGTACCTCATTCTGAAATGAAGCATTTATGCACATGTATCGTAATACACTATTAATCTTCAGCTATGAACATTTATAAATACCTTTAAGGTTTGTATGTTACTGCTGCAAATATGGAGTTGATATTTTATAAGCGAGATTTTGAACAAAATTTGTCAACACATTTCAAAATTGATACAAAAGCTTCCAAGTCAAATATACAGCTTAATGTTTCCTTACTGAGGCATTCATTTCACAAAATCAATGGATACACATGTTTGTAAATTTTGTGAACTGTAGTGTGACAAATACCAAGTAGTTTAAATGTTTAAAATACTGGCAGAATTCAGTGTTAAGAACTAGAGAATTTTTGGGCCAATGTGGCATTTAAATGATTGAAGAAGGTGCTAAATAATGCTATGCAAATACTCATGGGTGTAAAGTAGGCAAAATGGATAGACTGCTAAAAAGAGCAAGATTTTTGGGACTGTCCTAAAGTGAATCAAATAGAAAAAGGCATGTGAAATGTGAAAATGGTGACTCACCAAGTTTGCAGCGACATTCTCCTGGTCGTTTGCAGTAGCCCTGCAAGGGATCACATCCCTTTCGACAGATGGGCACATCACACAGATCTCCAGTCCATCCTGGCAGACATTTCACATCTCCGTTATCTGTACAGATGTAGTGGCTATGCTCGTTTTGGCTTGCTGGAATCTCACATGCCTGCAATTAGTAACAGTCATCTATCACAACCTGTATGCATGATTGGCTTTTATGGCCATAACCAGGGTTCGGATGTTTATGACATGTCAATGGCTTTTGTTTGTGGCTTTTTTCATGGAAAATATAAGTGAAGCATGATTTTATTAATGCTGATTAAAATGATGCAATTCTCATGGAACATATAAAGCCATATTTTGACTTTTTTAAAGTTTTTTGTCATTTTTCACATTATAGCCATTTTTTCTCTTAAATTTTGCTATTTTTGGCATATTCATATATTGCTACTCCAGTTTCAATATGTGCTCGCAGTCATCCCAAAGATTGATTTTTCACATCTCCTAATTCTCTTCTGCAATATAAGGAGGTCTTTTTCCCCGTTACAATGCTGTGTGCAAATAGAAGATCATTCCTTTTTGAAAACTAAAATGTATGGAATTTGCTACTGCAATTTTTCTTTCTGATCACCCTTCTAAGTGTGACGCTCATTTCATCCTGTGCAGAGCTGAGGTTAGCTCTGGATTGAACAATTAAATTCAAAATTCAACAATAAAATTAATATTATTTATTATTGAGTGTGCTAGATTTTTAAAGTAGATTCTCAATGTAATGTCATTTAAACAGATTTCAAAAATGCACAAAAATGTAGGTTATATTTACTATCATATTTTTTAAGCTTTTGGTCATAAGTGGTTGCATAGTTCTAACATTTTTAGGTCATAAACATCTGGGCTCTGGTCATAATGGCTGCCTAAGTACAATATACGTATGTTATACCTGTAATAAAACTCATAATTAGACTGTCTCTGAGATCTAGTGGTTAGCAAGCCAACCTTTAAATCCAGACGTCCTGGATTCGATTCCTGCCTTTTGGGTGGAAATGTTTCTTTAACTAGGATTATTGCTGTATGTTCCCTGGGGTCTGTGTGTGAATTTAATGTTGAGTTTTCAGGGAACAACCTCTAAAGTCGTCTTCATTCTGAATAACTTTTGTACAACTGGTAAGCTGTAAGAAATAGACAAAATCTTACTACATAAAAAATGTTGTTGTTGGCTAATGCTGGATTTCTGACAATGAAGTCATTAATCCTCTTGCTTTCCAATATTTTTCACTGATGATATTGAAGAGAGCAATAGCAGTAATAGTAACCGCTTTTTAGAGAGCACCATATTTTTATGTTTTGGCGGTCACATCGCTCTCTCACAACGCCCAGAATGTCTGGAGGACCACACCTGTCGTTGGTTTACGGATCTCACCGACCTGACCGGGAGAATTATCAAAATAAATTCACCGACCACATCCTCTGATCACCAATCACAGGACGTATTACATGCCATGACAGGTCAGCATGTTAGGGGTTAAGATTTTATAGAGAAATGGAGAGGTTGGAAAAATAAAGACTCTCTGGACCTCAGGAACCCTAATAGCATCAGGGTCGGAAGAGAACAAGAGATGACCAAGGTAAGGTCAGATAGAAAAGTTACAGTGAGGAGCAAAACACCAGTAAGTGGAAGTAATGTTCTGCTCAGCTTGGGTACCTGGTGGTCGCTATTCACATATCCCCTAGACGGAGACCCCTGAGTCAATTTTAGAAATATGAAATATAAACAAATTGATAAATCAGCTGTGGCGGATCACCCCCGGTCATTCAATTATGAAATCAATCCAAAGGTCAAACCACCAAAACAACCAAATGGACCTATAGATTCAATAGCCTAGGAAAAGATTTATTTCAAAAAACAAGAACAGTTATGAACCCCGAAAGACCACCAATAGACCGTACTTACAGGCCCCCGCCCTCAGAGGCCGGCGACAGACTTTCCAAATTGGGCATCGGTAACCATAACCCGCCTGCACAGCTCCGAAAATAAGCCGTACACAACCTGAAACATGTCAACTGTGGAAATCCTGCAATACTACCAAGATAAGTGAAGCTTTTAGTTTCTAATTTGTTCTTATTTTAGATTCTGATGCTTCACTGTTAATAGCTTCAATTTTTCCTTAAACACAAAATTACCTCACAAAAAACCGTGATCCACACAGGACCAGCCTCGTTGGAACCTCCCCACGTCCTCAGCTGCTCCTGATTATCAGGTATAACCAGCCAATCCTCCACCTTTGACTGTCCCCCCTCTGATGTGGAATGGACAAACCTCACTATGGGCTTTCTTCAAACGGAAGATGTAAATTCCTAAGACATGTTTGGAACCTCTTCATATAAATCTTTTACCAAGCGTCGAGATCTCTTGCCTGCTGTGCACATTTCACAAGACCAATTTTATCCTGGATATCATGGGTTGTTTCACAGAAATGAGCCGAAACTGCAGACCCTTCAATCCGTCTATCCACCAAATGACCAAAATTCTCCTTAAGCTTGGTGCCAATGCTGAAGGAACATCTTAGTCACCTAGCACACAAACACATTGAAAAGTCTGCAGCCCCAGCTCACCTCTGGGAAAGAGACCATGATATTCCCTGTATATCTATAGAACTATACTATATGACACACATGAAGAAGTTCCAGGAATTGCTACACAAAGGAGCATGAGGCACATAGATATCACCTATAAGCCCGGCTCAAAGAAAGACCCAACAGTCCATTTTGAGACCACCTCAGTCCAACCTATGGAGAGTAATGAAGAAAAAAATGCCATATACCAACCGACAGTGCAATTTTATACAGATAAATACAACCTCAATGATATTGAAATATTTGGGATATTGATTAATTCTCGAGGAACTATACTTTCCTTCATTGTGAACATCTGCAGCAAGCTGGGAATATCGACAGAAGCAATTAAGCAAATCAGTCTGTCAGCAGTGAAGGGTTCGGTTGGCATTCTGCGATACTATTTATATGGTAGCTGGAAAGTTACTTTTCTGTTTTCTTTTTCTTTTCTTCTTTTATAACATACATATTGCATGAATCTTGTTACATTCTTCTCTTTTAGAAAATGTGTATGTATAACCAAACTATTGTTAAAAATTAAGCTTTGTCACCATGGCAGCCTTGTAGCAAGCAAGGAAGCATAAAATAAAAAAATAACTGATAAACTGCTGTTATCAAAAAATAACCAAATTCACACTCATAACACATGAAACAATGAAAATTATCACCAATATAGCACTTCTAAGCATATATGTGACAGAGATACGTGTCCGAGGGATTGCTCTATACAACAGGCCACCACAGTCAAAGTCTTGGTTAACATCTCAAAATTCTATTGATTAAATCCATATATAATTTAAATGAGTTGTAAACGTATACATAGTTTTAGCATGTATTGTAAGCAATGTTAAACTTTACAATGTACATTTGATATACTGGATTAATTAATAATAAAAAATGTAGACCTCATTAAAGCACACAATTTATGTCAAATATATCTTTTTTTGTGAAGTTAACCATTTCAGAGACAGTCCTTGTTACTGATTTGAATTTGCAAGTATTTATAATTTTATCAAAAGGGAAATCATTATGATCTTCTCCCTTCTAGTTGTACAAAAAAAATGGAATTTCCAAACCATCACATAGTGAGGAACTCTTAAAAGATTTGAATACCAATCACTTAAGTCTACTGTATTCCACTGTTTCCATTGTAACTGCAAGGAAATATGCAATAAAAGGATTTCTAGAAAGGTCTATCTTAATTAAAATGAATTATATAGAAGAATTACTGGTAAACCAAAAAAGACAGACAGAATCTTACTGCACAAAACATGACAACTTGTTAAAGTGCACAATTTATGCCAAATGCAATATTTCGAGGCATTAAACATTTTCAATGTATTTGTTATTGTTTGAATTTTCAAATTCTTGTCAACCCAAAACTTTGATATGAAAACATCATTGGAAATCCATGTTTTCAGGTCTTCTGAATTAAAATAATTTTGGAAAAAAGGTCTGCCTTTGTAGGCGAGAGAGAGAGGAGAGGGGGGGGGGGTGAGAGAGAGAGCAGTGTGACTCAAAAACGAAATGCTGGTTGAATATAGTATTTTATATTTAAGTTCAACATCTTCCAAGTATGTAACGTGAATATTTTCAAGAAACTCTTCCCATCCCAGATTGCCTTTTACATGCAACATTTTCCATCATTCTTTATTTTCGCAAAAATATGTCTGACGATTTAAATTAAAGTAATATATGCTTAGGAACCATGAGTATGAGGTATCATGCGAAGGGGGACACCTTGTCTACTTCAACCAGGTACGGATCCATTGCGGGGTACGACCCACTACAGGGAAGAGATGAGGTGAAGGGAGACCATAACACTGGCACAGGACGGCGAAGGCAGTGACACAGAGACGTGCACAAGTCCCTAAAAGATGATCATTAAGAACCATATTCAGACTACACCAATAGGTTAGGCCATTCTTGCGTGAAACACATATGAACAAAACTATACACAGATTAGTTTCAATTTTTCATCCCAAATTGAAAATTACCAGCAACAATCGTACAACCTTTAATGTTATTTACTTGTGAAAACTCGTGCCTTGGCGTAAAAGATTATGTAACTGTTACACACATATTGCTTTTAGACCTTTATAATTGTGTGCTTTATTATAAATGTCAAGTGTTTTCATTGTTGTACGTCCTCACAGTAAAGTGAATGTATCTAATGCACGCCATTTACAAACTTTAGTCATTAAATGCACTATAATTAATGCCCGGAGCTGAAATGTACCAGATGTTCTTCTTTTTCCGGGAGAAAAATCAGTTGCACTGTCCCTCTGGAGAACAATCCAGGTCTCTATATCTGTATAGTTCTACCTGGGAGAGGGGGGAGGGGGGGCATTCACTTTACTGCAACCCAAAGCGAGCTATTTAGCACCCAGCAACTCAGAGACCGCAGAACCTGTTAACAGTTGCACATACATACAACCACAAGGCGACAAAATGCAATCTGGGAGCAAGTAGTGCTCGAACCACCTGCCACCTGCCGACAAACCAACCTGAAAGACAACAAAGAAGCTGCCCCAGCATTTGCCTACTGACAAGGGGAAACCAACAATCCAGATTCCCTTTCTAGCAGGAAAATACATTTGTGCAATAAACAACATGCTTTCAGTTGCTTGGAACAATAACCTCTTTAATTGGCTAACAGCGAACATCCATGCGGCGATGATCCTTAGCCTTCTATACTCATATTGCTGCCAATCTACACAGGTCCAATATGAGGACATTCACTGTTACTTAACCATGGACACTTACCAACTGGAGGATGAACACTGATCCAGTACTGACCATGCTCAAAGCTACTTAACTCTGAACCTCACCAACTGGACAATGAACACTGATCCAGTACTGACCATGCTCAAAGTTACTTAACCCTGAACCTCACCAACTGGACAATGAACACTGATCCAGTACTGACCATGCTCAAAGCTACTTAACCCTGAACCTCACCAACTGGACAATGAACACTGATCCAGTACTGACCACACTCAAAGCTACTTAACTCTGAACCTCACCAACTGGACAATGAACACTGATCCAGTACTGACCATGCTCAAAGCTACTTAACTCTGAACCTCACCAACTGGACAATGAACACTGATCCAGTACTGACCATGCTCAAAGCTACTTAACTCTGAACCTCACCAACTGGACAATGAACACTGATCCAGTACTGACCATGCTCAAAGTTACTTAACCCTGAACCTCACCAACTGGACAATGAACACTGATCTAGTACTGACCATGCTCAAAGCTACTTAACTCTGAACCTCACCAACTGGACAATGAACACTGATCCAGTACTGACCATGCTCAAAGTTACTTAACCCTGAACCTCACCAACTGGACAATGAACACTGATCCAGTACTGACCATGCTCAAAGCTACTTAACCCTGAACCTCACCAACTGGACAATGAACACTGATCCAGTACTGACCACACTCAAAGTTACTTAACCCTGAACCTCACCAACTGGACAATGTACACTGATCCAGTACTGACCACACTCAAAGTTACTTAACCCTGAACCTCACCAATTGGACAATGTACACTGATCCAGTACTGACCACACTCAAAGTTACTTAACCCTGAACCTCACCAACTGGACAATGTACACTGATCCAGTACTGACCATGCTCAAAGCTACTTAACCCTGAACCTCACCAACTGGACAATGAACACTGATCCAGTACTGACCACACTCAAAGTTACTTAACCCTGAACCTCACCAACTGGACAATGAACACTGATCCAGTACTGACCATGCTCAAAGTTACTTAACCCTGAACCTCACCAACTGGACAATGTACACTGATCCAGTACTGACCATGCTCAAAGCTACTTAACCCTGAACCTCACCAACTGGACAATGTACACTGATCCAGTACTGACCATGCTCAAAGTTACTTAACCCTGAACCTCACCTACTGGACAATGTACACTGATCCAGTACTGACCACACTCAAAGTTACTTAACCTTGAACCTCACCAACTGGACAATGAACACTGATCCAGTACTGACCATGCTCAAAGTTACTTAAACCTGAACCTCACCAACTGGACAATGTACACTGATCCAGTACTGACCACACTCAAAGTTACTTAACCCTGAACCTCACCAACTGGACAATGTACACTGATCCAGTACTGACCACACTCAAAGTTACTTAAACCTGAACCTCACCAACTGGACAATGTACACTGATCCAGTACTGACCACACTCAAAGTTACTTAACCCTGAACCTCACCAACTGGACAATGTACACTGATCCAGTACTGACCACGCTCAAAGTTACTTAACCCTGAACCTCACCAACTGGACAATGAACACTGATCCAGTACAGACCACACTCAAAGTTACTTAACCTTGAACCTCACCAACTGGACAATGAACACTGATCCAGTACTGACCACGCTCAAAGTTACTTAACCCTGAACCTCACCAACTGGACAATGAACACTGATCCAGTACTGACCACACTCAAAGTTACTTAACCTTGAACCTCACCAACTGGACAATGAACACTGATCCAGTACTGACCACGCTCAAAGTTACTTAACCCTGAACCTCACCAACTGGACAATGAACACTGATCCAGTACTGACCATGCTCAAAGTTACTTAACCCTGAACCTCACCAACTGGACAATGAACACTGATCCAGTACTGACCACACTCAAAGTTACTTAACTCTGAACCTCACCAACTGGACAATGAACACTGATCCAGTACTGACCACACTCAAAGTTACTTAACCGTGAACCTCACCAACTGGACAATGAACACTGATCCAGTACTGACCACACTCAAAGTTACTTAACTCTGAACCTCACCAACTGGACAATGAACACTGATCCAGTACTGACCACACTCAAAGTTACTTAACCGTGAACCTCACCAACTGGACAATGAACACTGATCCAGTACTGACCATGCTCAAAGTTACTTAACCATGAACCTCACCAACTGGACAATGAACACTGATCCAGTACTGACCACACTCAAAGTTACTTAACCCTGAACCTCACCAACTGGACAATGAACACTGATCCAGTACTGACCATGCTCAAAGTTACTTAACCGTGAACCTCACCAACTGGACAATGAACACTGATCCAGTACTGACCATGCTCAAAGTTACTTAACCCTGAACCTCACCAACTGGACAATGAACACTGATCCAGTACTGACCATGCTCAAAGTTACTTAACCCTGAACCTCACCAACTGGACAATGAACACTGATCCAGTACTGACCACACTCAAAGTTACTTAACTCTGAACCTCACCAACTGGACAATGTACACTGATCCAGTGTACTGACCATGCTCAAAGTTACTTAACCATGAACCTCACCAACTGGACAATGAACACTGATCCAGTACTGACCACACTCAAAGTTACTTAACCCTGAACCTCACCAACTGGACAATGAACACTGATCCAGTACTGACCATGCTCAAAGTTACTTAACCCTGAACCTCACCAACTGGACAATGAACACTGATCCAGTACTGACCATGCTCAAAGCTACTTAACCCTGAACCTCACCAACTGGACAATGAACACTGATCCAGTACTGACCATGCTCAAAGCTACTTAACCCTGAACCTCACCAACTGGACAATGAACACTGATCCAGTACTGACCATGCTCAAAGTTACTTAACCCTGAACCTCACCAACTGGACAATGAACACTGATCCAGTACTGACCATGCTCAAAGCTACTTAACCCTGAACCTCACCAACTGGACAATGAACACTGATCCAGTACTGACCATGCTCAAAGTTACTTAACCCTGAATCTCACCAATTGGACAATGAACACTGATCCAGTACTGACCATGCTCAAAGCTACTTAACCCTGAACCTCACCAACTGGACAATGAACACTGATCCAGTACTGACCATGCTCAAAGTTACTTAACCCTGAACCTCACCAACTGGACAATGAACACTGATCCAGTACTGACCATGCTCAAAGTTACTTAACCCTGAATCTCACCAACTGGACAATGAACACTGATCCAGTACTGACCATGCTCAAAGCTACTTAACCCTGAACCTCACCAACTGGACAATGTACACTGATCCAGTACTGACCACACTCAAAGTTACTTAACCATGAACCTCACCAACTGGACAATGTACACTGATCCAGTACTGACCATGCTCAAAGTTACTTAACCCTGAACCTCACCAACTGGACAATGAACACTGATCCAGTACTGACCATGCTCAAAGTTACTTAACCTTGAACCTCACCAACTGGACAATGTACACTGATCCAGTACTGACCATGCTCAAAGTTACTTAACCCTGAACCTCACCAACTGGACAATGAACACTGATCCAGTACTGACCATGCTCAAAGTTACTTAACCCTGAACCTCACCAACTGGACAATGAACACTGATCCAGTACTGACCATGCTCAAAGTTACTTAACCCTGAACCTCACCAACTGGAGTATGAACACTGATCCATTAGCCCATTGACCACACTATAACCCAAGTTAGGGAACACTCACCTGTTTCTTCCACTTGGGGACGTAGCGGGCCGACTCTACCACGGCGAGCAGGAGCACCAGCACCAAGGTCAGGACGGACGACGTGTTCATGGCTGAATGTCGCGCTAACACTGACGGAGGATTATCCTCACGAGGAGAAGAGAAGAATGTCAGCCGATGACCCGCTCTAGACCCACTTGCGTACTCCTCTTGAACTGCTCAATCCAACATAACGGCCCGTAACTCTTGTAAACATCTTTCAAGAAGCATAACGGCTTGCCGCACCTTCCTCTGAAACCCATCCCAAAAACGGACCTAATTCACTTTCATCATCTAAATTCTCCAGTCCTTCAACTCTTGGATCAGACTGTTAGCATACTATAAAGTACCAAAAATAAACAAAATAAGTAAATAAAACAAAACATGGGAAAGACGCTATACAAATGCACTGTTAAGCAATCTCAAACACTACTAGAAGAAAAGCAAGTAGAGAAAGCAGTGTGAACGTAATATGTACGTTGCATTTCTATTTTAAACATATAGCAAAATATGAATTGTTGGTAGAAGAGGGGGTGGAGATGGTCATGTGAATCTGTTACGTGAAAGACAAGTGGATAGAGAAAACGGTGCGAATGTAATACGTTGCATTCCTGTTTCAATGATCTGGAAAATTGCATGAACTGTGTGTTGAACAGCGATTAGAGAGAGAGTGTGTGTGTGTGTGTGTGTGTGTGTGTGTGTGTGTGTGTGTGTGTGTGTGTGTGTGTGTGTACGCGTGCGCGCGCGTGTGCGTGTGCGTGTGTGTGTGTGTGTGTGTGTGTGTGTGTGTGTGTGTTTTGCGCAAAAGAAAAGCGAGTAGAGGAAACATGTGAATGTAATACGCTACATAAAATGGATAGCATAGAATCCTTCTCCATGAAAAAGTACGTATATGTGCCGAATTTCTCGGTGATCGGTCAAGCGATTTAGAACGCAAACATACAAACATTCATTATAGATAGACTGATGGAGAATAGCAACGGTCAAATGTTTATATGCTGGCCTTAAAATTCCATACTGTTTCCATAAAATCAGAGAAACAGCCAATAACACCAGCGCTATAACTGCAGAGCGGTCGTGCTATGAGTTATTAAAACAAGTGATAACTGAAAGACTGTTAACGTTATTGCGCTCTAGCTGATTTTATAACCTTGAATCACATTTATGTACGAGAAGTTTTTGGTGTCTGTACGTCACATTCTTTGGTCATAAAGACAGCACACTTCAGATGCTGCATCATTATACTTGACTAAGACAACCAACAACCAAGGGTTGCTTTTTGGTATGTCGGCTGAATAAGGGTTGTGAAAATGGTAGAAATTATGCTCCAGTGAGCCCAGTGGTCATAGAATTAGTTATCCCACATTCATCTTTACAGGATAACAGAATACCCTGGGGAAAAAATCTGATGTGATGCACTCACATGACTTTCTCTACTCTCGTATTAACTATTCTTACAAACTCTTATTCCTATGTCTTCTTCATGTTAGTCGAGATAAACATTTACATAAATTACCATATTGCTTATTTTCTTATAGGTACAAGGGGAATATGGGAAAACAGTAGGCTTTGAGCGACAGTCAAATGTTTTAAAGCCGGTGACTATATGAAGGCTTTGAAATTCCCTTCTCTTTACACGGCCAAGAGATAAAAAAGTATAGGTATTGCAAAAGTCACGCAAACAACAAGGAATATCTCTGAATTGGTTCACTCCACAAAAATGCATTGGACATAACTTGTGTGTTTTAACGAGATCTACATTTTTGTGTAGTAAGACCTGGTCTATCTCTTGCGGCTTACCAGTTATGTGTGAGTGTGTCTGTGTGTCTGTATGTGGACACCACAGCTCAACTTTTAAGAATACAACACGAAAACTATCCTCCCACCCCAAACTTCTCTTTACACAAAAAAAAATTCAAAACTTTTGAGTGAGTAAGTGAATGAGTGAACGAGTAAGTAAGTGAGTGAATGAGTGAGTAAGTGAATGAGTGAGTGAATGAGTGAGTAAGTGAGTGAATGAGTGAGTAAGTGAATGAGTGAATGAGTAAGTAAGTGAGTGAATGAGTGAGTAAGTGAATGAGTGAGTGAATGAGTGAGTAAGTGAGTGAATGAGTGAGTAAGTGAATGAATGAGTGAATGAGTAAGTGAACGAGTGAGTAAGTGAATGAATGAGTGAATGAGTAACTGAACGAGTGAGTGAGTGAATGAGCGAGTGAATGAGTGAGTAAGTGAATGAATGAGCGAGTGAATGAGTGAGTAAGTGAATGAATGAATGAATGAATGAGCGAGTGAATGAGTGAGTAAGTGAATGAATGAGCGAGTGACTGAGTAAGTGAACGAATGAGCGAGTGAATGATTGAGTGAGCGAGTGAATGAGTAAGTGAGTGAGTGTGTAAGTGAATGAGTGAGTGAATGAGTGAATGAATAAGAGAATGATTGTGTGTAAGTGAATGAGTGAGTGAATGAATGAGCGAATGAATGAGTAAGTGAATGATTGTGTGTAAGTGAATGAGTGAGTGAGTGAGTGAGTGAGTGAATGAATGAGTGAATGAATGAGTGAGTGAGTGAGTAAGTGAATGAGTAATTGAATGATTGTGTGTAAGTGAATGAGTGAGTGAGTGAGTGAGTGAGTGAATGAGTGAATGAATGAGCGAGTGAATGAGTAAGTGAATGAGTAATTGAATGATTGTGTGTAAGTGAATGAGTGAGTGAATGAATGAATGAGCGAGTGAATGAGTAAGTGAATGATTGTGTGTAAGTGAATGAGTGAGTGAGTGAGTGAATGAGTGAATGAATGAGTGAGTGAGTGAGTAAGTGAATGATTGTGTGTAAGTGAATGAGTGAGTGAATGAATGAATGAGCGAGTGAATGAGTAAGTGAATGATTGTGTGTAAGTGAATGAGTGAGTGAATGAATGAATGAGCGAGTGAATGAGTAAGTGAATGATTGTGTGTAAGTGAATGAGTGAGTGAGTGAATGAGTGAATGAATGAGTGAGTGAGTGAGTGAGTGAGTAAGTGAGTGAATGAGTGAGTAGTGTTAAGGGTCCGTGGACTACTAAGTCATTAGGGCCCTCAAAACTGGCTCTAACGATTTTAATTAAAATACCACGCGTTTAAGAAATGTTCATGACAAATGAGATGCATATGATGAATTTTGTGTAAATGGTGTCAGATGTTCTCTTCATTCTGAACGACTTATTGCATAAGTGGTAAGCTAAGAGATAACTCAAGTCTTCCTGCACAGAACATGGAGGAGTAACCTATTTTCCAAATATTCCTCTTTATTAGTTTGAACATTCCAATTCACTTTTCTTAAATTGGAAGTTGTTATTTATTTTTTCCTCCTGGTTATGCAAACTGAAAGAAATTTCAAGACTTTCACATAGCGACTAATTCTTAAAGGATGTGACTATTGCTTACAACCTTCTGTATTTCACTATTACCATTGTACCTATAAGGAAATAGGAAACGAAGCGATATCTACAAGTGTTTAACTCGATTAACATGACGTAAATAGAATAATAAGAGTTTGTAAGAATTTTTTGTGTAAGAGTGAGTAGAGAAAGTCATGTGAATGCAACACCAGATTATTTTTAAAAAACGTAAAACGTGACACATTTTACAAAATAGAAAGTAATGCAAACATTTTACAACAAACATTAAAATGTTGAAAATATGAATGTATGAAGTTGTATAGTGATGGATGAGATTAGGCAGTCGAGTGTGCACGTATAACTGTTCATCACAAGTAGACCCACTTCCACCGGAGAACAACAAAGATATCCGGCTGGGTGGCTCGAAACTTTCCTAACCTGCCTCTACTCTGTAGAGGTCTGTGACCCACATGTGCGCGTGCGTGGGTTTGAACCCAGTTGAGGTTGACTCATTCATTTATACAAGCCAACTGCTAGCTCGGTATTTCCCCAAAACCAAGCTTTGTCCGCTGTTAACTACGTCAAACTCCGGCTTTCTTTATCCACTCGAATTTATTTGTAACAACTTATCTTATTGCTTATTTCCTTGTAGGTACAAGGGGAATATGGGAATACAGTAGGCTTTGTGCGATAGTAAAATCTTTTAAAGCTTTGAGATTCCGTTCTCTTAGCACACTTAACATGTAAAACACATTTACAGGCACAACAAGCAAAACAAAAAAGAAAAAAACAGGGTAAAGGAGAAACTTTCCTGTAATTACAAGACTTTCCGTACATTATGTATATTTACAGATACAAATTGAACTGTTTTAAACTTTGCCCAGGCTTTTCCTGGCACGTCCTACTGTTTAGTTATAATACAACTGGCAATGAATGTCATCTTTTGTCACATTGTTGTATACCATACATATGCATTTAGGTAACTTTGACACAGGCATCAAATGTAGTTAACAATGATTTGTCACTAGATGCACTAGAGATTACCTACAAGGTTACATAAGCATTCACAGGAGAATTCGTCATTCAGATAATCTTGTACAGAATAAAATTATTTTCAACATAGGTACTCTTTAACAGCATTAAAATTGTCAACTTTTCCCTTAAGACTGTTAGAAAGAGCACGAAATATTTTGATGGTTTCCTGGAAGCAAGAAAGTTTCACACTGGGATGATGGATATTGCTCTTTTGTCTCGTGAATTTCATTGTTTGTTGTAAATGTGGATCGATTGCATGTGAAGAATTTTAGGATCGAGAATATATACATGCAAGGTAAGGTTAATATTTTCAGTCTCCTAATAAGATCTTTACATGAATGTCTGCTATGGCTGTCGGGGATAATTCTTACAACCTTCTTTTGTATGATATACATATAAGTACATAAGAAATAATGGAGGTCTCAGTACTGAACCTTGGGGTACTCCACGTGTTACTGTTTTCCAATTTGATGTTTGTTTCTCATAATCATGTTATAATAGGACGTCGATCTCGTTTGCGCAACAGTTCCGAAGTGTTTTGCGAACACAGAATACCTAGTTTGCGAATACGTCTCTGTATGAAACATTAGGCGTGTTTACTCGTAGTGCTGATTGTGTCCACTAGGTGCGCTGAATTTTGCTACTGATCTGACATCTGTGTTTCTCTCTACAGGGCACATTGCAAAAATATGGCTTACTTGGGCAACGGCAACTAGATTAAAGTTAAGCGTATATATTAAATTATTTAGAAAAAGTTATATATCAATTTAATACTTTTAATAGTAGCATCTTTGCATCCAGTTTTCAGCAATTCTCACTTTAGTTATTAGTTTTCTAGCTAAAAGACTACGATTTGACATACAAATTTGTGAGGATGATACTTTAAAGTTTGAACTCACAAGTACTATTAAACTTGTATATCGCTAAAGCTTGCAAAGATTTCTAGTGCTCTCTGCCTAGTGCGGGTGGAAACTTTCAAAATGCGTATGTACTTATGTCATACAGGGCAGGATTCATAGTGCATTCTAGCGAGAATCAATGGTATCGGCAACTACATCAAAATCAGTCTTACATACTGAATTATTTAAAAAAATGTATATTCCAATTTAGTGCTTTGGACTGCAACATCTTGGTTTCTATTTTCAATAACACTGATTTCAGTAACGAGCTTTTCTCAAATAACGACTCCAGTTTACTCTTGAGCTGACCTGTAGACTAACTCTTCCATAGACATTTCTGCAGTGGAATGTGTTTATGCATATTTCGATAGTATTCATTTTCATGTTTTCAAGTATGTACTTTCCCTACATATTTTTAGCCTACGGCCCACATTGATCTCTATTGGGATTATGTTGGTACCGCTGCCCGCTTCCGCTACACGCATGTTCACTTGTAGTGCTTATAGTTTCCGCTTGGTGCGCTGAGGTTTGCTACTTATCTGCCATCTACGTATATAGCAATTTCTCTCAACAGATGGCAGGACATGCTTAATTGTACAGTGTAGCGAGAACTAAAGCAAAACTGTGACACATGACTAGATTGAAATTAAGCGTATAAACCATATTACTTACAAAAATACGTGCATTAATTTAGTACTCCTAGGAGTAACATTTTATAATTAAGTTTAAAACAATTTCCATTTCAGTTATTAGCTTTTTAAAGTAAAGACTACAGTTTGACTAATATGTATGCAGGAATTTCTATTTCTCCATCACCTACAGGCTGACCCGCCTGCATTTTATATTATTCAATTTTTGAAATGGGTCGACACTGGGGTCGATCTATTCAATTTTGAGCATAAACCTCGTGTGCGGTTGATTTGCCCCCTAAATATATAATCACGTGATGGGTGATTCACTTTGGCCTAATTTTATATTCAGGCGCACAGAACATCTAAATTCCGTACTGAGATTTAACAGGAAACGAATTTCGGAGTCCTAAGATTCGCGAGTGTCTCTGAGTCTGTTAACTGAAAAACGCAAAGTTCAAAAACTGACGTTTATAGTGAAGTTTAATATAAAGGATGTAGCGCGAAAATTTAGGAGAAATTTCCTCCGCCCTCCTCCCTTTACACGGAACAGAAAGTTCTGATTTTCTCAAAATTGATTCTAACGATTTTGAATAAAATGCAATATATTTAAGATAGTTTAAAACAAATGAAATGTGTCCATTTTGAGTTTTCTGGCTATAGTCTATGTAGTCCTGTTTACTCTGGACGACTTTTGCACTCTACAAAAAATGCAGATCTCGCTAAAACACAATTTATGTCGAAATAAATTGTTTGTAGAGTGAACCACTTCCGAGATATTCCTTGTTATTTGTGCCAGTTTCGGGAAAATAAAACTTTCGTGAAATGGAATATCGTTGTTCAACCGTGCAAAGCTTTAGAGGATTTGGCTATCGCACAAAGTCTACTGTATCCCCCTTGTACCTACAAGGAAATAAGCAATAAGATAATTTGTACAAATGTTTATCTCAACTAACACGAAGAAGATATAGGAATAAGAGTTTGTAAGAATGGTTAGTACACGAGTAGAGAAAGTCATGTGAGTGCAACATAGCAGATTTTTCGACATGGTTTACAGTTCTTCACTTCATACTTCTGCATCTCATAATGCATTCAGTTTTCTAAGTATTCTATTCCCTTTTTGGCCACGCACCGGAGTTAGTATCATCCATTGTCCAAAGTTACCGAAACAATGTCTTGCAATCTTCAAATACAGAAACAGAGAAGCAAAGAAGAAAGCAAGGAAAGAAAAAGAGATGGAAGGAAGGGTGGGAGGGGAGGGAGGAAGGAAAGAATGAAAGAAAGAAACAAAGAGAGAAAGAGAAAGAAGGAAAGAAAGAAAGAAAGAAAGAAAAAAAAGAAAGAAAGAAAGAAAGAAAGAAAGCGAAAGATAAGGAAGGATTGGTGGACGGGAGGGAAGATAAAGAGAGAAAAAGAAGGAAAGGAGAGAAAGAGACAAGAAGAGGTGGGAGACAGGGAGGAAAGAGAAGAAAAGGAAAAAGAAAGAAAATAAGGTAGCGGAGGAAGGGAGGGAGAGAAAGAAAGAAAAAACGAAAGAAGGAAGGGAGAGAGGGAGGAAGGAAGGAAAGAATTAAAGAAAGAATCAAAGAAAGAGAGAAAAGAAAGAAGAGAGAAAGAAAGAAAGAAAGAGAAGGAAGGGTGGAAGGGAGCAAGTGAGGAAATAAAAGAAAAAGAAAGGGAAAAACAAAAAGGAGGTGGGAAGGAAGGTGGGAGGGAGAAAGACAGAGAGAAAGAAAGTGAAAAAAAAGAAAGAAGAGGAGGAAAGAAAGAGAGAATGAAAGAACAAACCAAAGAGAGAAAGAAGGAAAGAAAGAGAGAACGATACAAGGAAGGAAGGTTGGAAGGGGGGGGGAGGATGGTGGGGTAGAAGGGGGGAAAGAAAAGATAATGAAAGAAACAAAAGCAAGAAGGTAGTAAGGAAGGTGGGTAGAGAAAGAAAGGCAGATAGAAAGAGAGAGAGAGAGAGAAACGCAGAAAGTGATAGAAGGAAGGGAGGAATGAAGAAAGACAGAGAGAGAAGAGGAAGAAAGAAAGATGAAAAAGAGAAAAAGAAACTATGCAGTATAGTAGTGCTCATTTAAGCAGTAAATTCCTGCCCAAATAATTGTCTTCAGTTGTTAAAGAGGAGACAGTCAACTGTCAGCTTCACGAATGTTACGTTTCTTCCTTCCCTCCTTCCTATCCTTCTCTCTCTCCCTCCCTCCTCCCTCCCTCCCTCTCCGTACCTCCCTACCTTTCTTCCTTTATCTCTTTCTCTCTCTATTTCTCTCTCTTTCTTTCTCTCTTTCTCTCTCTCTTTCTCTCTCTCTTCTCTCTCTCTTTCTCTCCTCTCTTTCTCTCTCTCTTTCTCTCTCTCTTTCTCTCTCTCTTTCTCTCTCTCTTTCTCTCTCTCTTTCTCTCTCTCTTTCTCTCTCTCTCTTCTCTCTTCTCTCTCTCTTTCTCTCTCTCTTTCTCTCTCTCTCTTTCTCTCTCTCTTTCTCTCTCTCTTTCTCTCTCTCTTTCTCTCTCTTTCTCTCTTTCTTTCTCTCTCTTTCTCTCTCTCTTTCTTTCTAATGATGATTAAATAAATCAATAAATGAGTGAGTGAATAAATAACTAAATAAATAACTAAATAAGTAAGTAAGTAAGTAAGTAAGTAAGTAAGTAAGTAAGTAAGTAAGTAAGTAAGTAAGTAAGTAAGTAAGTAAGTAAGTAAGTAAGTAAGTAAGTAAGTAAGTAAGTAAGTAAGTAAGTAAGTAAGTAAGTAAGTAAGTAAGTAAGTAAGTAAGTAAGTAAGTAAGTAAGTAAGTAAGTAAGTAAGTAAGTAAGTAAGTAAGTAAGTAAGTAAGTAAGTAAGTAAGTAAGTAAGTAAGTAAGTAAGTAAGTAAGTAAGTAAGTAAGTAAGTAAGTAAGTAAGTAAGTAAGTAAGTAAGTAAGTAAGTAAGTAAGTAAGTAAGTAAGTAAGTAAGTAAGTAAGTAAGTAAGTAAGTAAGTAAGTAAGTA